>AWOL01S0022026.1:100615-151705 GCA_000715115.1 Nicotiana otophora | reverse complement strand
GTTTTATGACTCTATTTTGATGAATATAAATGTTTTGGGCCGAATGCCCTATTTTACTGAGATGCCCGAGTGGCTTGAGAGATTTATGACTGAGTGAGGCCGAGGGCCTGATTTGTGAGGATGAGTGTGGATCCGGGCTGCCCGCTTGCAACATTCTTTATTATTTTGGCACGCGAGTTGTCCGTGCAGCAAGTGAGTTGTCCGTATAGATTATAGCGCTTGGGCTGAAGGAGCCCCTCCGGAGTCTGTACACACCCCCGGTGAGCGTAGGTACCTACTGAGTGCGAGTGCCGAGTGCCAAGTGCTGAGTAACTGGTAGGTATGAGTGATTGTGAGGTATGCCCGAGTGGCAAGAGTGGTTGTGAGGTATGCCCGAGTGGCAAGAGTGGTTGTGAGGTATGCCCGAGTGGCAAGAGTGATTGTGAGGTTTGCTTGAGGGACTGTTTATGATTTCATCATTTTTTCTCACCTTTGCATTGAGCCTTTGTTTGAACAACTGTTGGAAAAATATCTTTAAATGATTTTTACTGGAACCATGTTTAAACGAGATGATTCGATTCAACACCAATTTTTAAAGCATATTGTACTTTACTGAGATTTCATAATATGAACGTTATATGGTTTATTGCTTGTCAGTAATGCTCAATCTTTATTTATTGTTGTTACTTATTGAGTTGGCGTACTCACATTACTCCCTGCACCTTGTGTGCAGATTCAGGTGTAGCTGGACACGGTAGCAGTTATTGAGTGTTCTGGTTGCAGATTTGTCTTGGAGATAGCAAGGTAGCTGTTTGGCGATCGCAGCCCCTGCTCTCCTCACTCTTATCTTTCTCTAGTTGTATTTAGCTAGTTTCCAGGCTGAGTTAGCCTTGATATTGTTAGACAGATTGTAGTAGATGCTCATGACTAGTGACACCCCGATGTCGGGCTTGTGTTTTCTGCACTTCTGGTTTTCTTTGATTTGAACTCTTTAAATGGAGGTTTTATGTTAAATAACCTTCAAATTATATTTCAAATGAAAATATCAATTTGTTTTGGAAATGAGTCGGCTTGCCCAGTTCCACGATAGGCGCCATCACGACAGAGGTTAGTTTGGGTCGTGACAGAGACCCGTAGTTTTATGATTATGAAATGAGGTGTCACACGGTGACTTTTTAATTTAAAGAATTATATTCAAAATATTTATTTGGAAGGATTATTATTTAGAAAGTATTATATGAAAGAATTATATTTGAAAAAGATTTATTGAAGGAATTATACTGGAAAGATTTTTATTTGAAGAAATTATATTTGAAAGAGGTTTACTTTTAGGAAGTATATGTGAAAGATATTTAATGGAAGGACTTGATTTAATTGGGTGTATTTGTATTTATTAATTGATGAGCGATATTGATGGTGTTCTTGTTATCTTGCTGTGCATATCACTGGTTGTTTTATGTTGCCCTTATTGTTATCTATTTCCTATTATTTTATATATTATATTGCACAGGCTATTAGACTAGTGAGTGTCTTGACTGTACCTCGTCTCTACTCCACTGAGGTTAGTCTTGATACTTACTGGGTATCGACCGTGGTGTACTCGTACTACACATCTGTACATTTTTGGGTAGAGCCAGGTACTGGAGATATCGGACTTGAGTAGAGTTAAAGCGGGATCTTAAGGATTCAAGGTAGAGCTGTTTGGTTGTCGCAGTCCCTTGGAGTCTTTTTATTTCATTGTACTGTTAATTGTTAATCAAACAATATTGTATATTCGGTCCTCGTGATCATTCCATGTATTCAATTAGAGTTCGTGACTCAATACTACCAGTCTTGAGAGGTTGTATATTCATATTTGTTCCGCTGTTAGTTTTGATTACTTATTTAATTTCAAAAAAATAATGGCTTCGAAATGTAATTGAAATCTGCTTACCTAGTCTTAGAGACTACGTGCCATCATGACGCCTGTGGTGGGATTTTTCATCGTGATAAGTTGGTATCAGAGCTCTAGGTTCATAGGTTCTACGTGTCACGAATGAGTCTAGTAGAGTCTTGCAGATCGGTATGGAGACACTTGTACTTATCTTCGAGAGCCTACAAAACTATTAGGAAATTTCCACTTCTTTCATTCATGTCGTGCGGATTTGTTGATTGTAGAATTTGAGCCTTTGTATGTATATTCTCTCACATATGGTGAGGACACGTGCTACCGGGTTAGCTGAGCAGGCATCTGCACATACTGCTAGGGCTGCAAGAGGCCGGGGCCGAGGTAGAGGCCGAGGCAGAGGTCAAGGAAGGGCATGTGCCATGAGTAGAGCACCTGTCAAAACAACAGTTGAGGAGCCACTAGTTGCTCCAGTTTGGGGACAAGTACCAGAAGCACCTGTTGTTACCCCCGGACTTCAGGAGACTTTAGCACAGTTCCTCAGTATGTTTGGTACATTAACTCAGGCGGAATTAATCTCTGTTGCACCGAATACTTTGCGGATTGAGGGAGTAGCTCAGACTCCTACCATAACTCCAGAGCAACATGTTCACGTTGGTCAGGTTCTGGATGTAGTACTGGTACTACCTGTTATTCCGATTCGGCCTGAGGTCAGACCAGAGGCAGCAGAAAAAGAACAAAAGAGACTTGAAAGGTTTAAGAGGTATAGTCCACCTACTTTCAGTGGCACAACTACAGAGGATGCCCAAGGATTCGTAGAAAATTGTCACCGTATTCTCCGTACCATGGGTATTGTAGAAGTGAGCAGAGTTGCCTTTACTTCATTTCAACTGTCTGGCGCAGCGTATCGGTGGCGGCAAATCTATGAAGAAGGTATTCTAGCCGATGCAACACCACCGACTTAGGCTCAATTTTCGGAAATGTTCTTGAAAGAGTTTATTCCCCAGACTCTTCGAGATGCGTGGCGCACATAGTTTGAACGATTGCATCAGGGCACTATGGCAATGTCAAAATATGCTATCATGTTCCGTGAGTTAGCCCGTCGTGCACGTATCTTGGTTCCTATAATCAGAGAGCGGGTTCGCAGATTTATTGAGGGACTCGATTATGATATTAAAATATGCATGGCTCAAGAATTGCAAACTGATAATCCATTTCAACAAGTAGTGGATATTGCAAGGAAGATTGCGGGTGTTTTAGGCGAGGAAAGGGAATCTAAGGAGGCCAAAAGGTCTCGAAGATCTGGAGGGTTCAGTGGATTTTACTCTTCAGCTAGGACCCATTATAGCGGAGGCTCGAGCAGTTGGCCTGCTCAGTCTGCACATCAGATTACTCAGAGTGCTCCAGTAAGTTCTTACAATGCATCATCGACACGAGATTTCTATAATGATTATTTCCGTTATCCGGCACAGACTCAGTATGGGCAACCGCGACCTCAGAGGGGTTTTTATGAGTGCGGTGACACTAGGCACATCATGAGAGATTGTCCCAGACTCGGGAGGGGTGGATTTCATCAGAGCACTCCAGCTACAAGCTTTATTCCAGTTAATACTCCACGTGCACATTCAGTTAGAGATGGAGGACATGCGGGTAGTGGGAGCCTAAGATGTGGAGGCCCGACCCGTTGATATAATCGATATGATTTAGCTGAGGCCGATACACTAGATGGTGTTGTTGCAAGTACGATCCCGATTGGTAATAACAAAATATTTTCCCTTAGTTCGATTCGAATCTGAATATTGAGGTGAGTCCTCCTATTATGCTCAGCTTATGGGTGAGCTTCGTAATTTTGTGACCCACTTATATGTTTATCCCCGTTGGGAGATTTGAAGATGTGAGCCCGTGTCTGTCATTTTTATTTTTGTGTACCATTGTGGTCTATAAGTCCAAAAGTAATATTTATTATTCATTACAGTGGGTTTAATGTGTTTCAGAATAATTGATTCCAATTTTTATAAATTATATGCCCTACCGGTATGAGCGTTCGTTATGTGTTATAAAAAATATTTACGAAATTTATTAAAAAGAAGAAAGAAAGGAAATTGAAATTCAGTTGGCACAATGTGCAAAATACTTATGATATGGAGTTGAGGACGAGATCCTCACATTTATGTTTTTTATGATGTGAAATATTTAAACCGGGCTACAAGCCACGATGGAAGTTATATACGGACGAGGTCCTTGGGGTGAAATATTTATGAGTTTAAAATTATCCCTTTGTGAAATTTAATTGTACAATAGTATTAATAGGGAGTCATGCTTGTTAGGCTTATTTGATAGTTCTTGTATATTTTCTGTGCATATTCAGTCATTTTCGTGCTGTAAACATTGAGTTTTAGCCTATGAGATGAGTGCCCAGGTGGCGTTAAATGTGACTCATTAATCCTGTAAGTAATCATAAGGTCTTCATGTCTCACATTTTGTTGTCAGTGTTGTGAAAATTCAAAACGAGGTGGTAGTTAATATGAGATTAATTGATAATGCTGGAACTAATTATGAACGACTTTTAAGACCAGAGATGTGGTGATGAGCATACATATGATGTGCTTCATGTCCTGATATCATTATGATAATGCAGTACTTGTAATGCTGAGATTAATGTTATTGATATATACATTGTGGTGCCTTGTTGGGTTGTGGATGTGTTGTTAAGAGTTGTTTTGGTGTTACTCTGGCAGGTAGTTAAGCCCAATTACAGGGGAGACTGTGCCGAAATTTCTGAAAAATTTGCGAGTTAGTAAACATTTGGGGGATTGAGACGTGCAAAAGAAGAGATAAATTATGTTATGTGTTTGAGGGCTAATGATCCTAAGCGGGAAAAAATATAACTCCCCAGAAAATTTTTGAAGTACTTCAACACTATTAAAAAAGTTGATGTGTGCGTAGGCACGCATTGCTATAGCCAGTTGGGACTAATACCGTGTGTTGTTGTAAAAATCAGGCCTTTGAAAATGTTTGGAGTGTAAGAAATTGGTCTTAAAGTTTGCAAATATGGATAAAAACAATAATCTTAAATGAGATAGTGTTGTCGGTCTTATCTCAAATGCGGTAGCGTGGGATCGACCATGAGTATATGTGTAAAAGTAAAATAATCAACGTGGTAACCTTAGAATCATTCTTAGCACGTTCGAGGATGAACGTTTGTTTAAGAGGTGGAGAATGTAATGACCCGGTCGGTCACTTTGCATATTTAAGTCCCATTTCGCGGCATAAGGCCCTGAGCAGCTTCGTATTATGTGTATTTACTTGCGTGCGTGGTTGAATTTAGTTACCAGATGAGTCAGAGTGATTTGGGACACTTAGTTCCTAAAACGGAAGCTTAAGTGTTAGTTTTTTGACCATAGTTGGAACTGTGTGAAGACGACTCCGGAATGAAGTTTCGTCGGTTCCATTAGTTCCGTTGGGTGATTTTGGACTTAGGAGCGTTCCGGACTCTGAATTTTAGGTCTGTAGCTGATTTAGGCTTGAAATAACAAAAGTCAAATTTTTAGAGATTTGGATCGGAAGTGAACTTTTTGATATCGGGGTCGGAATGTGATTCCGAGAGTTAGAATAACTCCGTTATGTTATTTGGGACTTGCCTGCTAAATTTGACGTCATTCCGAGTTGGTGTGATAGGTTCCGGCACGAGTTTTCAAAGTTGGGAGATTTGAAAGTTCGATTCATGGTGCAATTCGTATTTTTGGTATTGTTCGATTTGATTTCAGACCTTGAGCGAGTCCGTGTTAGGTTATGAAACTTGTTAGTGTGTTTAGACGGGGTCCCGGGGGCCTCGGGTGTGTTTCGATGGACCTCGGGCCATTTTCTTCTATTTTTGGATTGCTGGTTTCTGGTGTCTGGTGCTCTCTTTCGCGATCGGGTATCTCCAGTCGTGATAGCATAGTGTTCTGTTGATCTTCCCCATTTGTATTCATCGCGTTCGCATAGTACCTCACGCGATCGCGAAGGTCTGCTTTCTTCTATTTCGCGTTCGCATCTGTTCCCTTGCGTGTGCGTAGTAGAAATTAGGAGTTGGGGGATGTTGGCTATTTCTTCTTCGCGTTTACATCATTTTCCCCGTGTTCGCATAAGCTCCTGCCCATTGTTCATTGCATTCGCGTCCCTTCACTCGCGTTCGCGAAGGGTCTTTATTGGCAGCCTCAATTCTCTTCTCCGCGATCGCGACCCAATCTTCGCGATCGCGATGCATAGTCATCTAAGCAGAATATAAGTTTTCCAAATTGAGGGTTAGGCCATTTTCACCATATTGTGACTTGTATAGCTCGGTTTTGAGCGATTCTTGGTGGTTGTTTCAAGAAATTCGATTGGGTAAGTTCTCTTCACCTAGTATTTAATATATTCCATGATTTTATCTTCATTTTTATCATTTAATTTGTGTTTTGAGTTAAGGAAAACGGATAAATATTTGAGTTAATTTCGGATTTATTTTGAAAAATGTAGTATTTTCTTATGGTATTGATTCTAAAATTTTTTTTGTTGACTGTATGGAATTAATTATTACTAGATTCGAGTCGACCGTAGTTGGAAAAATCGAGGAAAAGGCATACTACTTGATTAAATTGGAGCAAGTCGATATAAGTGTCTTGCCTAACCTCGATTGGGGGAATTACCCCTTAGGCATCGAGTCTTATGTGCCATTTGTGAAATGTAAAAAGCCGTGTACGCGAGGGGACGAGTACGTACTCGGGCTTATATGTGCAAAATGTATTGAGATAAAGTCTTAGGCATATTGTGCAGTAAATTGGATAATTGTTGGCATATATTTAATCATCTATTTGTCGTGCCTAAATCCTTGTTATTGAATCTGTTGTTATATGACAATTTGATGTGTTTGTTACTTGATAATTTATGTAACTCCGTGAATTTGTTGGTTTGATAATTATTGGAATTTAATTTCATTATGGATTTTCCCTCTGCAAATAATTAATTAAATGAGCTTAAGAAGAGGTATTTATATAATTATTGAGAATTTGGATTAATGAAGGCTTTGCTTTATGCTGAGTAATTTCTATCTCCGTTGATTGTTTTTGGGGTGTTATACACATTGTGTGGAGCCTTCGGCTATTTATTGTGAAAGTAATTGATTTGGTTGTATCTTTGTAATTTTGGTTGTGGCCATTGGGCAAATTGTGATATGAATTGATTTTGTTATGTTGCCGTGGTAATTTCCCGTGTAAATTGTTGTGTTGTGTGAGTTATTATTTTCAAGAGATACGGGTGGCATTTCACCGTTTATATTATGTGGGTATAAGGGTGGTATTTCACTGTTGATGTGTTTGTTAGAATATTGTCTGGGCGGAACGAAGGAGCGATAATGATGGCTATTGATATTGATAGGGCGGAGGGAAAAGGGTGGCTATAGGAGAGATATGGATGGCTATAGGAGAGATAAGAGTGACTATTGTCAGGGACGATATGTGGTGATGTGGAGTCGTGGTGTTGGTAATTTTCATGTTATGTTGTGATTTTCTTGTGTTTATTTTTATACCTTGTGCAATTTGTCTTGTTGTTGGTATATTGATAACAATCTGATTTAGGTTGCAATTGGGAGTCTGTAGCTATTGTCAGGACGATATGTGATGATGTGGAGTCGTGGTGTTGGTGATTTTCATGTGATGTTGTGATTTTCTTGTGTTTATTTTTATACCTTGTGCAATTTGTCTTGTTATTGGTAAATTGATAAGAATATGATTTAGGTTGAAATTGGGAGTCTTTGGCTATTGTCAGGTGGATTATAAAATGAAACGTAAGCACGAGGTGCCGTGAGTAAATAATGAGGATATTAGCACGTGAATTGTCCGTGCAATTATGATATGAAATGTGGGCACGAGGTGTTGTGATTAAATGATAATAATATTGGCACGTGAACTGTCCGTGCAACTTTGATATTAAAAGTGGAACGAGGTGCCGGAAAAATATGATAATTTAATTATGGGCACGAAGTGCCGTGAAAATATAAAAATAGGCTGAGACACGTATATATGAAAAATATGAAAACGGGCTTAGACCCGTATTTTTATGATTATGAAATGAGGTGTCACATGGTGACTTTTTAATTGAAAGAATTATATTCAAAATATTTATTTGGAAGGATTATTATTTAGAAAGTATTATTTGAAAGAATTATATTTGAAAGCGATTTATTGAAGGAATTATATTGGAAAGATAGTTATTTGAAGAAATTATATTTGGAAGAGTTTTATTCGTAAGAAGTATATGTGAAAGATATTTAATGGAAGGACTTGATTTAATTGGGTGCAATTGTATTTATTAATTGTTGAGCGATATTGATGGTGTTCTTGTTGTCTTGCTGTGCATATCACTAGTTGTTTTATGTTGCCCTTATTGTTATTTGTTTCCTATTATTTTATATATTATATTGCACATGCTATTTGAAACTCACTAAGGGTCAATAATAATAATAATGGAAGTAAAATTAGAATATCTAAATCAGCATGATTCACATAGTTAACAATAATTTTATTTAACCAGCATAAATAATTAAATTCCTTCAAGTGCAGCAATTTCCAATCTATTAATTAAATTCACAAACTGCAATTAAAATAAAGGTATCGTAAAATTATTATTATAAAGCACGATTTCTGCCAAGGTCGTACGACCCGATCCAGAGTGTCGTGTACACTGCTAAGGGATGTGCGGCGCGATCCATAGATGCATCTATACTGCCGAGGCGTTCGGCCCTCTCCAGAAGAAAGGAGGATATTTTCTTATGTACCTCCGGAAGGAGAGTATATTTATTATAGATTAATTCGAGAGGATAAACAATTTCTTTTTACAAATAAATTAATTTAAGAAGAAAATTAAATATATTAGATTTCCATCTTTTACTATATTTCCCTAACAACTCACAATATATTTCAATTAATTTAATTAAATAAAGGATACAATTTACACACACAATTCATGCTTTGAGTCCTAAACTACCCGAACTTTAGCATAGATAGTAGCTACGTACGGACTCTCGTCACCTCGTGCGTATGTAGCCCCACCACAATTAACAACAATTATCAATTTAATCACCTATGGGGTAAATTCTCCCTCATAAGATTAGACAAGAGACTTACCTTGTCTCAAAGTCCACTTTTCGATCAAAATGCTGCATAAAAAACCTTAATTCGATGCCGAAAAGTCCGAAACTATCTAAAAGTTATATAAAATAATTAATACATGTTCAATAATTTGAAATTTATGTATTAAATAAATTACCCTTTCCAAAATGGTACAATTCCTAAAATTCACCTAGGGCCCACCTGCCCGTACTCCGAAAATGTTCGGATGAAAACGTTACCCATAATCTCAAGAACTCAAATATATAATTTCTATCCAATTTCATAACCATTTTCGTGGTTAAAAGCTCATTTTTATACAAATCAAGGTTTTTCATCTAAACCCTCAATTTCTAAGATTTATCGATTATAATCTACCCATAATCTATGTATTTAACTCAAAGTGTGTAGAATTAACTTACCTTCCAATTGCTAGTTGAAATCCCCTCTCAAAAAGCTCCAAAATCGCCCAAGAATGGAAGAAAATAGGCTCAAAATGACTGAGCCCCAAATTTAACACATTCTGCCAAGCAGGGGTTGCGCACCTGCGAAGGTGTACCGCACCTGCGGCTTTCGCACCTGCGGAACAGCCTCGCAGGTGCGAGTTTCACTTAACTGCCCCCTCTCGCATGTGCGCGTTCGCATGTGCGCCAAAATTCCGCATGTGCGGCGATGGCTTCCCCTTCCCTTTTCCGCTTCTGCGCACAAAACTCGCATCTACGAGGGTCGCACCTGCGGCTGTCCAAGCGCAGGTGCGAACGTACCAGAAGCAGAAAGCTTCAGCCCTTCTTCAAAATTCCAAAATTGGTCCGTTTACCATCCGGACTCCACCCGAGGCCCCCGGGACCCCAACCAAACATACCAACATGTCCTAAAACACATTACGAACATAGTCGAGTCTTTAAATCACATCAAACAACGCTAAAAACTCGAATCACCCTTCAATTCAAAGTTAATGAACTTTGAAACTTCAACGTCTACAATCGATGCCGAAACCTATCAAATCACATCCGATTGATCTCAAAGTTTGCAAACAAGTCATATTTGACATTACAGACCCACTCCAACTTCTGGAATTAGAATCCTACTCCGATATCAAAAAGTCCACTCTCGGTCAAACTTCTCAAAAACCTTCACATTCCCACTTTTACCAAATGACCTCTAAATGACCTACAGACATCTAAATCCACTTCCAGACGCGCTTCCAATACCAAAATCACCATACGGAGCTATTCCCAGACTCGGAATCCCAAACGGACATCGATAACATTGAAATTCAATTCAACCCAAATTTATGAAATTCTTCCACAATGCCAACTTCCATAATAGGCGGCAGAATGCTTTCGGGTCATCCAAAACCCGCTATGGGCATATGCCCAAGTCTAAAATTATCATACAAACCTGTTGGAACCTTCAAATCTTGATTCCGAGGTGGTTTACTCAAAAATCATACTTTAGTCAATACCTCCAACTTAAGGCTTCCGAAATTAGAATTTTCTTTCCAAATCGATTTTGAACTTCCCAAAATTAAATTCTGACCACGTGTACAAGTCGTAATACCCGAAATGAAGCTACTCATTGCCTCAAATCTCCAAATGACGTGCTAGAGCTCAAAATGACCGGTCGGGTCATTATAATGAGCCTGGTTCTAGGAGCAATGCCACTAAGAGAATAAATAAGAATAATATAAGAAAACAACAACAACGACCCAGTGTAATCCCATAAGTGGGTTCTGGAATATAAGACAATAAGTAAAGTTATTTTATTTAGCTTGAGAATAGAATGTAGTATAAGTTTTTCCAAGAATTGTGTGTCCTTATAATGGCTATTGAAACTACTATTTATCGATATACCTAGGAAAATAAGATTCTATGATCAATCCCCTCTTAAATGACAATAAAGGGGCCATTGATGATTATGTAACAGCAGGATATCAATGCAAATATTCTCTACAATGACTGTCTACTTAATACTATGGAATATTCTTCATTTAATGCCATTCGTTGGCAAACATTGGACCCGTTCTCGTTGATTGTATCCCATTTGGAGTCAATCCAATGCCAATTGCAACTGCTGTTCTTCGTCTTGGTTCTTACTTAATTAGTCTTCTACCTGTCTCCGGCTTCATGTGTCACATTATCATTAGATTGTTTAATATAAATCAATTTTATTCTATACAGATAGTCCCCCTGCTTTCCGGTGGCCTATTTTTGGGTCATCGGAAAGTTGGTGAAGATCCCTTTCTTGGCAAAAAATCTTCTGAAAACCTTCTAAACAATCTCTGACGCTTGATGAGACACACGTCTCTTCGCATTTGATATCCCGAACACGTGTTGCCGCACAATTCAACAATATTTTTGTCGGTTCTCGAGGTTATCTTGACCATCATTTTTACCATTTGTACCTTTACTTATACTTATCATTTTGCCTCTTTCACTTGTAAAATTTTCACAAGTCCATTATATTCTCTGCACTTAACTTAACCTTCTTCTACTTTCATCTCATTTTGATGTTCTTCAAAAACCCTACCTTCGTTTTACTATTATGGCTACATTTATTAAGTCTTTTGAGAACTCTAGTCTTCTCTTCAGTAGAGGTCTAAAGAGACGCAAAGATAACGGGGTTGATGTTAATTCTGATCCTCCCACAGTAAGCTCTATCATGCCCAAACACTTGAGCACCGTCAATGACTTCCAAGAGAAGTTTCCCTCCGCATCTTCATGGACTTGGGTTGTGATCAGATATCCTTCTTCTATTCGTCCTTCTAGTATTCCTACTATGAAGGAGGATTGCAACTGCCCAGACCTTAACATCATCGCTCCTGACTTGATAAAGGGAGTTACCTTTTCCAAGGAAGGTTTTACGTATGTCTATACGTATGCCTTCACCTTGGGTCCATTTTATTTGAGCTGGGGGCTTGAGCCCGTGATCTTGGTGTTCTTCCATCGCTACCAGATTTTCTTGGCACAAGTGGGCCTCTCTGTATGGAAAACGGTGGCTTGCCTATGCCAGATGTGCACAGAGACAGGGAAAACCATAACCCTGGCACATATGATGAACCTTTATTCTTCCGAAATCTTTTGCAAGGAGTAAAAGATTTCAGTAAGGCCACCGCACCCTTCTCATCAACATGGATGATGACGGTGACCGTGGATTGATTGAGCAATTTTTCATCATTGCTACCAGAGATATCATCCCGGCCACAACTCCATCCTTCCCTGAATTATGGAACCGTTCACGTAAGTAACCATTTCCTGTTATTGTTGACCTCTTTGTTCGTGTAGTTTTAGCTGCTCGGAGGACACCACCGAGGGTTCAAGGCCTGGACCAGTGGGTTCAAAAGATTCTGGATATTACAATGCCAGAAAATTGTCGGTGGAAGGAGATGGCCCCCAAATATAGGTGGAAATCCAAGAATCACGGTAAATCGATTCTTTCTTCGTTCTGCCTCCGCATGAACATAAAATAATTTACTAACTACAACATTTTCTTGATTCAGGGCTCCCGTAGGGCTTCGTTACCTGCCCCGAAGTGGATGTTTTAGCTGATCATGCGGAGGCTACAAGATTGCTGCAAGATGATCTCACTTGGAGTGGTTCCCTCGGATCTGCCTCCGGTGGAAATGCTTTCTCTCGTCCCCAGCTAGAGAAAAAATAACCAAAAAGGCATCATTCTACCTCGACTGGGGATAAAAATAAGAAAATAAAGAAGGCCACACCTGAGCCGGTCGTGACCACTATGGTCTTTCATGATGACGGGGAAGCTTGTGATGAAGATGCTTCCCTTGAACAGAGATAATGATCTTCATCAGCTCAACTGAATGCTCAATCGGAATAGCTTAGAACCCCAACCAAAGGTGAGATCCAAGCGCTTTGGGGTGAAATGGAGATAGTACAGACTGCCGATTCTCACATTCTGACCCCTGTTGTTGTTTCCGCTCCTATGAGATCAGAAACCGGGCTTCTTATCCCTTTGGTTGATGAGCAACCAATAATCAACACTGCCTATGTAGCAGCTACTTCTCAATCTACAACACTATCAACTTCATCCCCCTCCACACCAGTTGCGCCTTCTCCACCAGCAACTGCTACATCTTATCCACCGGCCACAAATGCCCGAGAGGAGGGTGCTTCTCCTCTCTAGTCTCCTGACCATCGGAATTTGGGGCACAATTATTCACCCCTTTCTCGATATCCCCGAGGGAGGAGGAGTGTCACTCTCTCGGTATCAAAGGCGTGCCATCTGCTATCCAATCCTCTGCAACTTACCAATTACCTGAAACTGCTGGTTGTAGAGAAGGATAAGAAGAAAATACACTCCCTTTCAAGGGAGTTCATGTTGAATAACGTCATGCATAATGCGCCAGTGGTATCATATTCACTCTCTTCTTCTTGTTTTTACTAATCTACTGTGACGAAGTTTCTAACTTCAATATACTTTTTTGTACGCCAACTTCCTTGCTTTCAATGGCCTTCGGATATTGATCCTTGATAAAGAAAGACTTATGTCTGAACGTTATCAGCTGTTGGCCAAGAGAGACCAGCGTGCTGCTCGCCTCCCGGTTCTAGAGGCAAAAGTTACGAAAGTGGGTGAGCTTGAGGTCCGGTTGTAGCTAAGAGAATAAGAAGTGACGACCCTTAGCCAAGAAGCCATTCAATTAAATGTACAATTTCAAGAGGTTAAGGATACGTGGGTCGAGGTTCAAGATGTTGTGTTCGCTCCTGTCGTGCGTGAGTCTACCTCCGTTGAAAAGGTAATAATTTGGAGGCAACCTTGAGCTCAAAAACCAAAGAGGCTGCTGCTTCCTAGGAGAAGAGGGACAATATGGATGTGAGGTTTAGGAAGATCATGGAGAAAACCCGGCTTCACACCTCTACACTCTGTGATCTTGATTCTAGCCTTAGTGCCATAAGATTCGAGAGGGACGGTCCTCAAGCCGAGGTTGATAGGCTTAAATCAAATCTCCAGTTCCAAGGTGATTCTCTCGTATTCGAAAATACGTATGCTATGTATCATATAAGGAGAAAAACCTTGGAAGAAGCTAAAGTGGGCATCGTTACTATTGGCTATCTTGTATGACTTGCTTCTATGGGTATGGCCGTGCAAACCCCTGTCCCGATGAGACATTATTATTTCCGGGTCTCATAGTCCCGGTTTTCGTGGCAATCATGTTGCAGTATCCCATACTAATCCCCCCAGTATTCAGATGCGAAGTATGCAAATTGGAACACTGAAAGTTTTGCTCCGCTGGTTAAAGCACTTGTGAATGGTTGAATAGACTTCGATTCGATACCAAGCTTTACTTCCCATTAGGAATTTGCCATCCAAAGACTTTTTTACCATACCATAGTGGTATTTTGAACCGACAAATTATGATTTCCCATATGAAGTCGATCACTTCGCGCTCACCTATATTTTGGTAAGGACCTGCTTTAACCCATTTTGTGAAGTAATCGATTAAAATTAAAAGAAATCTCACCTTTCCGGAACTCGGTGGCAGTGGGCCAACTATATCCATCCTTCATTTCATCAATGGCATCGGGGATAGTACCGAATGCAAGAATTCTGTTGGCTGGTGTACAAATAGTGCATAGCGTTTGGATTTGTCACATTTTTGCACGAACGTCTTTGTGTCTTGTTCCATCCGAGACAAATGGTATCCTGCTCTAACTAGCTTTAGTACCAAAATATCTACCCCTGAATGGTTTCCACAAATTCCTTCATGAATTTCTCTCATCAAGCAGTCCGCCTCTGAGGCTCCTAAACGTCGGGCTAATAGTCCTTGGTCTCATCTCCTATATAGTTGCGCTCCCATAAGGCAGTCCGAGACGATTGTATTTACTTCGCAATAACCTTCCTCTACTCCCAAACTACGCTGGTTGTATTTCCTTTGCAACAACCTTCCACATCCAGTATTGAATGCATACGTTGAACGACAATACTAGAGTCAAATCCTTTCATCTCCGTGGACTACCCCAAATTGGCCAATGCATATGCTTCCATGTTCTCTTCTCTTGGGATGTGTGTAATTGACCATTCCCTGAATCGTGAAAGCAATGTTTGAACTTTAATCACATACTGTTGCATGTGTTCCTCCTTTGCGTCAAAAATCTCATATACTTGGTTTAGTAACAGGTGGGAATCACATTTGATCTCTATGACCTTGGAACCAAGTCCCAGGTCCAGTGTGAGTCCTACAACCAAAGGCTCTTACTCGGCTTCATTGTTAGTTAATAGAAAAATTTTAATGGCCTGCCTTAGGGTTTCCCCCAAGGGCGTGATTAGGACCACCCCAAGCCCGGACCCTTTCACGTTGGGTGCTCCATCCATAAAAAAGGTCCAAACTCCTGATGTCATTTCCGACACCATCACTGCTTCTTTAGCAGCCAAGGGTAATAATCCAAGTCTGCAATCGGCCACAAAGTCGACCTAAACATGTAATTTAATCGTAGTCCTAGGCTTGTATTCAATATCAAATTAACTAATTTCAATTGCCCATTTACCCAACTGGCACAACAACTCAGGCTTGTGAAGAATATTCCACTGGGGAAAGGTTATAACAATGGTTATCGGGTGGCACAAAACGTAAGGCCTAAGATTTTGAGAGGCGACTACGAGAGCAAAAGCTATCTTTTTGAGCTGCGGATAACAAGTCTCCGCTCCTGACAAAATTTTACTAACATAATAGATAGGAAATTGCGTACCTTAATCCTCCCAGACTAGAACGACACATACCGCTACTTCCGAGACCGCTAGGTATATTAGTAATTGTTCCCCTTCCCTTAGTTTTGATAGTAGCAGGAGGCTTCATAAATAATGTTTCAGGTCTTTCAAGGCTTGATGACTTCCGAAGTCTATTCGAAATTGTTCTTCTTCTTCAGGAGTGAGAAGAAGTGATGACATGTTTTCAAGGATAGAGAGATGAACCTACTTAAAGAAGTCAATCTCCCGATTAATTTTTGTACTTCTTTTACGCTTGTGAGCTGGTCCGGGATGTCTTCAATGACTTTGATTTTATCAGGATTTACCTTGAAATCTCCTTGAGACCAAGAAACCTAAGAACTTTCCGGAGCCAACCCCAAACGCACATATTTCCGGGTTGAGCTTCATGTTATGTCTCAAGATATTGAAGGTCTCTTGGAGGTGCTTTAAATAATCATCTACATTTAAAGACTTCACCAACATGTCATCTATGTACACTTCCATTGTTTTACCTATTTGCTTTTCGAACATCTTGGTCACGAGCCTATGATTAGTGGCTCAAGCATTTTTGAGCCCGAAAGGCATCACATTATAATAATATATGCCAAAATTCGTTATGAACGAAGTTTTTTCTTGATCCTCCGATTCATCTTGATTTGGTAGTACCCGGAATAGGCATCGAGGAAACTCATTAACTCATGCCTGGCGGTTGCATCAATCATTTGATCAATGTTTGAAAATGGGGACGAGTGTTTATGGAACACCTTATTCAAGTCTTTACAATCTATGCACATTCAAAATTTGTTATTCTTTTTCGGAACCACAACTACATTAGCTAGCAACTTGGGATACTTTACCTCCTGATTGAACCGATATCAAGTAGTCGAGTTGCCTCTTCCTTAACAAACCTGTTTCTGACCTTCGCTATTGAGGGTTTCTTTTACCTTACTGGAGGGATGTTCAGGTCAAGGTTTAGCTTTTCCATGACCACCTCTAGTGGGATACCTGTCATATCCTAGTGTGACCAAGAAAACAATCAACGTTATCTTTAAGGAAATTAATAAATCCTGACCTGAGCTTGGGATTGAGTCTTGTTCCTAAGTGAAACTTCCTCTCCAAATATTCTTCGAACAAAGCCACTTGATCGAGTTCTTTTGCCTTGGATTTTTTTGCGTCTGTCTCTTCCGGTACCGGAAAGTATCTCGATACCTGGTGGGATTCCGATGACTCTTTGCCTTTATTATCTTCACTCATCTTGGGGGAAGGATACAGTTCATGTACTTGCTATTTGCTGGGTTCCTTCCCTTTACTGCTGGAAATTGACACTGCATTCATTTCTCTTGCTGCCGGTTGATCTCCTCTTATTTGCCTGATTCCCTCTAGGGTCGGTAATTTCGGCAGTTGGTGGTACCTTCATGGTATGTCCTTCATCTCATGTAACAATGGCCTACCGAGAATTATATTGTAGCACCCATGCCACTGTCCACCACTTCAAATAAGGTGCTCTTTATTGCCCTTTTAGCGTCCGTGGGCAGCAAGATCTCTCATCGGGTTGTCACACTTGCCAAGTTGAATCCCGCAAGGAGCTTTGTTATTGGAATTATACTTCCGGTTAATTTGGCATGTTCCAGCACTCTCCATTGATGTTGGTTGAGTTTCCTGAGTCAACCAAAATGCGCAAAATATTGAAATCTAGGACATTAAGAGAGATTAACAGGGCCTCGTTATGCGATAGAAGAAGTCCATCAGAGTCTTTCTCAGTGAAGGTGATGTCGTCTTCGGCGACTTCCCAGAGTCTCTTGCTATGGATCACCGATACTTTTGTCTTCTTGGCCGCTGAGAAGGTTACCTCATTGATATCATTCCCTCCGAAAATCATGTTAATAGTTAACCAAGGAGGGTCTTCACCTATCTTCGAGGGTTCCGCGTTGTCTCGGCTACGATTGACCCGGTCACTCATGAACTCCCTAAGAGGGGCATTTTTCAGTAGCGCTACCACCTCCTCACGTAGATGTTAGCAATCTCCTATTTTGTGTCTGTGAGTCCCATGATATTCGCACTATAGATTTGTATCTCGTTGGCTGGGATTGGTCATTGGTATCAGGAATCGCGCTTTATTGATATTACTCATCGTTGATAGCGGCTCCACTATGATGACGTTGCAATTATAATCTAACAACCTGGGATATGTAGAATCCCGGGTCCCCAGTACCTCTTTTTCTTGTAATGATCTACTGTTCCGACCATGGTCAGTCCTTTTATCGGGAGAGAACCTATCCGAGGACCGAAACCCTTTGATATTGTGTCCCTCGGCTTTATTGTACGGCATGAAACGACCTTCAGAAGATCGCCGGTTTGCATCAAAATAACCTTTGAATTTATCCTGGTTCTTGTCTCGGTCCCGCCCCTCGGTTGATGTTGGGAACCCGAGCGGAACATTATCTATCCTTATCTTTGACTCATAGTGGTTATGAACATCCGCTTGTGCAGTCGCTTAGAATTCGAGCAAGCTTTCCTTCAACTTTTGGGATGTGTCAGAGTTCCCCCTGTTCAAACCTTTTGTGAATGCTTCGACTTCCCATTCGTCTGGTACGAGTGGTAGCAACATCCTCTTTTTCTGAAATCTGATCACGAACTCTGGTGCAATTTGGAGTCACAGTGTGAGATCCTGAATCTATTGAATGATCTGGTAAGAGTGAGTACCACGTCAAGGCCCCCTCCTTGAGGGTTTCTCCGAACCTTTTCAACAGGATAGACTCGATTTCATGTTAAGTCGAATCGTTCTCTAACACCGATGCTTTATCAGTTGTGATATGCTCCTGAGTATCCAAATATGTCCGACATCTTTATACATTTCAGAATTAACTCTGGTGTTGCGCTCGGCTTGAAGGGCAACCTTGTGTACTTCTTCGAATCTTAGCCCTTCAAAACTGGTGGTGCGCCCAGAATCTGATCCATTTAGGCATGAAACTCCTATGCGTTCTGATCCATCCGCTTGTTAATCTCCCTCGTGAATCTCATGAGTTCGGTTTTCAAGGGATCATTACCGCTGTCGTTATCGAATCTGCTACCGGTCCCCCCAGCACCGTCAAAACCGACTTCACCCCTCACGGTGTTGTTATTAACTCTTTGAGTTGTTTGATTTGTATGAGCACCGGGAGGAACTAGGCCTCTCCCGTTTGCGTTGTTGTAAGCACCTGACAATGGAAGCTTTAATTCCATCATGACTTGGTCATACCTGGAGAGGTGACCCATGATGGCTTTCTGTTGCTTCCTCAAAACCATCAGTGTTTCCGCAACTTGTTCATCTTTCGCGTCATCAGGAGTTGGATCCCATATGTATCGGAGGTACTATTCGCCATGGACAGGAGTTTCCACGCCTCACTAGTTGCAGGTGTCACTGATTGAATCCTCATGTTGAGGCAGATTTTCATTGCCTCAACATTGTGTGTGATGTTGACATTGTTAGCTACCATTTTCGATTTTTTGCTAACAAACAAAGAATCAAACGAGTTAGTAATAAATGTTAGGATCAACTCAATTACACAACTGTCTAAACCCCACGGTGGATGCCAAGTTGTTTACACGTAAAACTGTACAGTTGAATTGTTTACGAGGTTTATAGGCAAGCGAACTGATTTGATCCAAAAATGATGAATAAACTAGATAAAAAATAAGACCTCGCAATCAAAATCAAAAGAAATGACGAATCTGGTTCCGGGAAAAATGCCTATGTGATCAGAAATAGAACAATATAAAACAACAAGTAAGGTTATTTTATTTAGCTCGAGAATAGAATGTAGCATAAGTTTTGCCAAGAATTTTGTGTCCTTACAGTGGCTATTGAAACTACTATTTATAGCTATACCTAGGAAAACAAGATCCTATTATCAAGTCTCTTAAATGACAATAAATGGGCCATTGATGAATATGTAACCACATGTCATGAGTGCAAATATTCTCTGCAATGACTGCCTATTTAATGCTAGGGAATATTCTTCAGTGAATGTCATCCGGTGGCAAACATTGGACCCGTACACGTTGAATGTGCTCCAATGCAAACTACACCTGTTGTTCCCGGTCTTGATTCGTACTCGATTGGTCTTCTACCTGTCTCCGGCTCCACGCGTCACGCTATCATTCGATCATTTAATATAAACCAATTTTATCCTATACAATTTGTAAAGCTAATAAATGACTGATTGATTTTCTAAATGTTAGATATTTTGAAATAAATTCAATTTGACAAAACGACTAATATTTAAAACTGGAACAGTACGTATTCAACACTAAGAAAGTATAATGTACTATTTGACAATGAAGTCAAGAAATAAGATGGGAATGTTTAGCAATTACACATGGGGCGGAAAATATTTACCCGCCCCTAGCCATTACCTTTTTCCGCTACCCCCTTTTTAATACCTAGCCAAATGAAGTCAAGCCAAAACAAGCCAATTCAAGTGAAGCAAAACAAAGCCAAGTCAAATCAAACTAAGCTAATCCAAATGATTAAAAAATTTGGGATGATTGGGTAGGTAGGGTAATTAGTTTTAATTTGTTAGAAAAGGGTAATTATTTTAAGCTCAATGGGTATTTTGCATAAATTGCTCAAATACGAACTGGCATTATGTGTGTTTTCAAGTTGGTCTAGCCTATGGCAAAATACTAATAATCAAGCACTTAATTTTGCAGTACAAAGTAAAGTTTTGTACTGTTTAATAAGAAGATATATCACCTAACAAAATATAGAGTATTGCCTATAGTTAATTCGCGTCACTCATGCTATATGAGCATTTCAATAGGCTTATGATCAGACATAAATTGTGTGTGAATTGCTTTAGAAAAATTAAATAATTTGAATTTGAGGCCTTAATATGTGTTTAATCTATCAGAGTTCTTGTAAATGTTTTTTCGGATCTTTAATTCAAAGTATTTTAATAAAGTCATATCTTTTTTTAACATTAACATTTCTAGTTTTGTAATAACCCGACTGGTCTTTTGAGCTTTTGAATTCTGTTCGGTTGTTTGAGACTTTTAATAGGTTTAGATGATTTATTATGACTTGTGTGTATAATCGATTTTAGTTTTCGAGTGGTTTGGGATTGATTTGGAAGAATGACTCTCGATTTTGAACATTTAAGTTGGAAGAGTTGACCAAGGTATGCTTTTGGGTGAAAGTACTCGAAATCGGGTTTTGATTATTGCGATAGGTTCATATAATGACTTTGGACTTGTACGTATGTTCGAATTTTATTTTGGAGGTTCCTAGAAAAATTCGACTCTATTTTTCGAAAGTTGGCAATTTGAAGAACTTAAGAGTTCATAAGTTTCACCACGAGTTAACTTTGTCATTATTGGAATCCAATTGGTATTTTGAGACTTTGGATAAGTCTATATAATTTAATTGAACTTGTGTGCAAAGTTTGGAATTAATCCGAAGTGTGTAAGTGTGACTCAGACACCCTTTTGAAGAAATGAAGATTTAACAAACAAAGAAACATTCTATTCGGTTTGAGCCTCGATTCATTGTTGTGATGTTCCTGTGGGTATTTTGAGGCTTTGGATAAGTTTGGATAATAAATTTTTACTTGTTTGTGTGATGATGGAGTCCTGAGGGGCTCGGGTGTGTTTTGGATCATAGACTAGTTAAGTTAAGGACTTGGAGTTTGACGATGGCCAATATCGGTTCAAGATGACCTCTTTTCGGTGTTTTGAGCGCGAGCCATGTTCATAGCATGTTTTATGATTGAATTGCATATATGGTTTGTGTCCGGGAGTTTCAATTGAGTTTTTAGGTGCTAAAATTAATATTTTTTTTATTGCTGATGTTTCCGGTGTGAAAATTCACGAAAATGTCATTTATGTCTCTCAAATTTTCAGACTTCCTTTAAAATACCAAAACATCACATCTCCCTCATTTGAAGGTCAAATTGGGTGATTCAAAAGGCTATATTGGGTGTAATCTCGTAAGGATTGTGTTGGATTATCAAATATGAGTTTCGGGGTTATCTAGGATCTGATTCAAGTATGAATAGTTGCTGCATATTTTTACTTATTTCGAAATTTAGGCGACTTAGGAGGATAATTTCACAATTTGGAGTAGGTTAAGTACTTCTTATTCGGATTAGTTTATATTTCATGATTCCAACCTTGAATTTAGCGATTGTTTGATAAATCAAATTCAAGAAATTAGGGATTTTAGTAACTTTTGTTAAAACATAAGTTGATGATTTGAGGGTCAATTTGAGGTTAGATTTGGATGAAACTTATATTTGGACTCGTATTGGAATAACATTCAGAATATATGAGTTTTCCTAGGTTCCGTGGTGCTGGTGGGAGTTGACCTTTTGGGTTGACTTTTTTATTTTAGTTAAAAAGTGAAACTTTATAATTAGAAGTCACTTCCTATGGCTTATATTTATGATATTAATTTATTTTGGCTGGATTCGAGCCATCTAGAGGTTGATTTGCGTGGGAAGGGATTATTAGAGTGTTGATTTAGCTTACTTGAGGTAAGTGTCTTGCCTTGCTTTGTTGGGAGAATTATTTCCTAATAGAATGATATTGTTTGCTACATGCGGGGATGATATATATGCGAGATGCCGAGCGTATATGCATGTGCCAGCATTATCCACGCTCGAGGTAGATTATACGATACTTTGTGCATTGTAGGAATATGTGATTTTCTTGCCTCATGTTTTACTTCATTTCTATTATATTATGAATATGAATTTCAATGCTAGAAACCATGATTCAGCTTGTCATAACTGGATTAAATTTGACAGCCTCTTTGTGAAACTATTGATGTGCTAAATTCGGTCATCACTATACCTAATCACAAAATATATGTCTATGACCGTAATTTTAGGTTACTTGGGTTCCATACTTACATTGAAAAGCATGTTTCAGCTTTGTGGAGATACTTGAACAATAGATTTCTTGAGGTTTATTGAATTTTTTATTTGTTCGAGAGTTGTGATTGATGTTCACTTAGTGTATTTTCTTAACCACGTTTCTTGATACTATCCATGCTTCCTACCATACTTGTCATTTATATACATGTGATTGGTGAGAAAGAGTGTAAAGCATGAAGAGTGATATCGTGTCATTGCATATACATTATCATGTGAGGAAGAGTGTAAAGTACGAAGGGTGATATTGTATAATTGCATATACATTATCATGTGAGGAAGAGTGTAAAGAATGAAGGGTGATGCCGTTCCATTTCACATACATTATTACGCACGAAGGATAATGTCATGGCATTATATTATCACATGAGTAAAATTGTAAAGCACGGGGGGTGATACCTTGCCATTGCATATACAATATCATATGAGAAAGAGAGCAAAGCACGTAGGGTGATGCAGTGCCATTGCATATACATTTATGACTTCATTCCAAGTTTTCATTATTGCACCTATACTCTCTATGAAACTTCTTGTTGTTGTCACGTCCTTGCCTCCAACCTTAGTTGTTATTATTTTATCTACACTTTCTATCTATTTATCTGGTCACAATAACGCTTTTCGTCTTATTTGTTATATTTACACATATGCTATTCCTCGTTTGTTGTGCTCTCATTTGAACATTCTACTTTGTTAGATAGTTACATTTATGTTCTCATACCTTAATTGCTATATTACTTTTGTACTTCCCACCCTATCTTATTTGTTATATTTACACATATGTTGTCCATATGTTCTACCTTCTTCGATATTGCTACATGTGTATTTTCCACTTTGCTCTTACTATTATTGATATTTCTTTTACCTGGTTGGTACTGTTATACATATTCTTGGTGAAGATGATATAAATTCACGAAGGGTTTTTCCGTATCAATGTATTTGACATTTATTCATATATTTTATGAGGATGAGATAAATGCACGAAGGTGTTACCGTGCCATTTGACTTAATATCTTGAACACATTCCTCATCCTATAAAGATTCGTGGATTTACTGTGTTCTATTGTCCAAACAGTTATACTACGGATTTGTTTATATTTTGATACTCACTGGTGCTCATGCACTCATTGACATCATATTTTGGGATAGTCGTAGAGTATTGTTATTATTTTCATTTGATAATTATAGTATTTTCCGCCGTTAAACTTGTTAAATCATAGTTATTCAAATGCATGGTTAAAATATTGAATGTTGGCTTACCTGGCCAGTAGTGTTTGGCGTCGTCGCTGGCATTCTTATAATTGAGATTCTTGTACAATATTGTTATAGAGCCGAAGGCTATGTGTTGTGGTAACATTAGTATTATTGCTTTTGGCAAGTGTTGTGATATATGGGCACGTGTGGTGCGAGTTGACTATTATTTTGTGATATTGATGTGCATACGACGCTATAAGGATAGGTGTTAATGTTCATGCAGTAGTATAAGGTGAGATTTATATGTGTGTTGCTAGTAAGGGAATTACTTGAAGCCACGCAGTGAGATAAGGGGGCTAAAGAGAGTGTAGAAATTTTGGGAAAATGTTTTCAAAATATAAATGCAAGGCTCGCGTGGTGATATAAGGAAGATTGTGATTGTGATTTGTGAAATATGGATTTGAGGTGTGGTGCCTCGGTTGTGATTCTTGTTGCACCTTCTGTGTTAGAAAGACTTGTTGGTTGAGCAGTTTTGTTAATTTTTCATTTATCTTACTTGTGTTTTTCCCGTATTTAATTACTTATCATTCTTATCATGTATTCATTCCATTTTGCCTTTATTGCCTTAAAGTTCTTTATTAGCCTACATTGTTGTATTGCCTTATTGTCATT
Organism: Nicotiana otophora; assembly: GCA_000715115.1. Lineage (NCBI taxonomy): Eukaryota > Viridiplantae > Streptophyta > Magnoliopsida > Solanales > Solanaceae > Nicotiana > Nicotiana otophora. The sequence goes on along the minus strand of AWOL01S0022026.1, from coordinate 127,238 downwards.
CATTTTCTTGCTACCATTATTAGATTATCTTATATTCTGTTCAGTTTTTCTTTTCCTAGTAGGTGTCTTGACCTGACCTCGTCACTACTCTACTGAGGTTAGGCTTGATACTTACTGGGTACCGTTGTGGTGTACGCATACTATGCTACTGCATATTGTTTTGTGCAGATCCAGTTATATTCGCTCGTGTCGGACACCAGTGATTGACCAGTTAGCCCGGGGACTTCAAGGTACACAGGTCGATGCTCGCAGGCCTCGAAGTCAACTTCTTCTTAGTTGTATTACTGTTTATTTCCTGTTCAAATAGTATTGTGTCTCGCGATAATTAGTGCACTCTTTGTAGAGCTTATGACTTAGTTGCAATAGTTTTTGGGAGTTATTTGACAAATGTACCATTTGAGTTTATTATGACAGTTTAACAGTTTAAGTTGATGTTTAAGTTGTTATTTATGTTATTTCTCAATGCATGTTAGGCTTACCTACTCTTAGAAACTAGGTTCCACCACGACATCTTATGCTGTGATTTTGGGGTCGTGACAAGTTGGTATTAGAGCTCTAGGTTCATAGGTGTTATGAGTCATAAGCAATTTTAGTAGAGTCTTGCAGATCGATATGGAGACGACGTCTGTACTTATCTTCGAGAGGCTACGAAGTTGTTAGGAAAACTCCACTTCTTTGATTTCTTATCGTGTGAATTGTTGATTTCCAAAATCTGAATCTTTGTGTTTCTATTCTCTTATAGATGGGGAGGACACACATAGCTTGATTAAGGATCAAACACCTGCACCCCCTGCTAGATCCATGAGAGACCGGGCCCGGGGTAGAGGCCGAGGAGGGGCACGTGCTGTAGCCACATCACCGTCTCGCACAGCGACTAAGGAGTCACCAGTAGCTCTGGTTGACAGACAGACACCTGAAGTGCCTGTTGTCACCCCTGCACTTCAGGAGACCCTAACACAATTTTTGAGAATGTTCGACACTCTACATCAAGCATGATTGATTCCCATTGCACCAGCTATGTCTCAGGATGGGGGAGGATCTTAGACTCCCGCGGCCTGTACCGCAAAGTAGCGAGTCCACATTGATCAAGTCCCGAGAGTGAAGTATATCTATCCTTAGTGAGGGTTGTCAGTGCTGATACTTCTACCGCTGAGTTAGTTTCATTTGTGAGCAATTTCCCAAATGTGTTTCCAGTAGACATACCGGACATGCCACCCAATAGAGACATTGATTTTGGTATTGATCTGTTGCCGGGCACTCAGCCCATTTCTATTCCACCATATCGTATGGCACCATTGGATTCGAAGGAGTTAAAGGAGTAGCTTTAGGAGTTTCTTATTAAGGGCTTTATCCGACCGAGTGTCTATCCTTGGGGAGTGCTAGTTTTGCTTGTAATGAAGCAATACTGATCTATGTAGATGTATATTCATTATAGGCAGCTGAACAAAGTCATAGTAAAGAACAAATACTTACTACCGCGTATTGATGACTTATTTGACCAACTACATGGTGCTAGAGTGTTCTCAAAGATTGATTTGAGGTTAGGCTATCATCAGCTGAAGATTCAGGACTCGGATATCCTAAAGACTACTTTTAGGACTCGATATGGTCACTACGAGTTTCTAGTGATGTCATTTGGGCTGACCAACACCCTAATAGCATTTATGCATTTAATAAATTATGTATTTCATCAATATATTGACTCCTTCATTATCGTATTCATTGATGACATCTTGGTATAATCTCGCAGTCAGGAGGATCATGAGGAACACTTGAGGGTAGTGCTCCAGACCTTGAGGAAGAAGAAGTTATATGCAAAATTCTTCAAGTGTGAGTTCTGGCTTGATTCAATGGTGTTTTGGGGTCATGTGGGTTTGAGTGAGGGGATTAAGGTATATCCGAAAAAGGTTGAGGCAATTCAGAGTTTGCCTAGATCGTCTTCTGCTATAGAGATCCAGAGTTTTCTCGGCTTGGCTAGTTATTATCACTGCGTCATGGAGGAATTTGCATCCATTGTTACACCTTTGACTAGATTGACCCAGAAGGGTGCTCTATTCTGGTGATCCAACGAGTGTGAGGAGAGATTTCAGAAGTTCAATACTGCCTTGACCACACCTCCAGTTCTGGTTTTGCCATTAGAAACAAGGTCTTACACAATGTATTTTGACGCTTTATGGATTGTAATGTGATGTGTATTAATGCATGAGGGTAGGGTGATTGCTTATGCTTCATGCTAGTTGAAGCTGCATGAGATGAACTACTCCATTCATGATATAGTGTTCACAACCATTGTTCACACATTGAATATTTGGAGGCACTATCTCTACGACGTGTCTTGTGAGGTCTTCACAGATCATCGGATTCTACAACACTAGTTTTACATAAAAGATCTGAACTTGAGGAAACAGAGGTGGTTAGAGGTGTATCATCCCGGGAAGGCCAATGTGGTGACTGATGCCTTGAGTAGAAGGCTAAGAGTATGGGTAGCCTTGCATATATTCCAATTGGAGAGAGACCGTTAGCATTGGATGTTCAGGCTTTGGCCAATCAATTTGTGAGATTGGATGTTTCAGAGCATAGTCGGGTTCTATCTTGCGTGTTTTCTAGGTCTTTTTTGTATGAGCGCACCAGAGTGCGTTAGTATGACGACCCCCACTTGCTTGTCCTTAAGGACACAGTCTAGCCCACCGATGCAATTAGGTTTCTATTAGAGATTATGGGGTCTTAAGGATGCAGGGTCGGATTTATGTGCCCAATATGCATAGGTTGCGTGAGTTGATTCTTGAGGAGGCCCATAGTTTGCGGTACTCCATTCATCTGGGTTCCGCTAAGATGTATTAGGATTGAGGAAACATTATTGTTGGAGAAGAAGTAAGAAAGATATAGTAGAATTTGTGGCTCAGTGATTGAACTGCCAGCAGGTGAAGTATGAGCATCAAATGCTGGGAGGTTTACTTTAGAGACTTGAGATTTCCGAGTATAAAAGGGAGCATATTACCATATATTTTGTTGTTGAGATCCCACGGACATCGAAGATATTTGACGCAATATGGGTTATTCTGGAGACACTGACCAAGTCTGCACATTTCATTCTGATTGTGACTACTTACTCTTTCGTGCAGGTATCTCAGATCTATATCCAAGAGATTGTTCGTCTTCAAGGCATGACGATGTCCATTATCTCCACTCGAGGCACACAATTCACATTGCATTTTTGGAGAGTTGTTCAGCGTGAGTTAGGCACGCGAGCTGAGTTAAGTATAACATTTCAACCCCAGATGGACGGGCAGTCCGAGCGCACCATTTAGATATTTGAGGATATGCTACATGATTATGTTAGGTATTTTGGTGGTTCATGGGATTAGTTTCTACCGCTTGCAGAGTTCGCCTACAATAACATCTACTAGTCGAGTATTCAGATGGGTCCGTATGAAGCCTTATATAGGAGGCGAAGTCATTCTCCGGTTTGTTGGTTTGAGCTTGGGGAGGCTAGGTTGTTGGGCTCTTATTTGGTTTGGGATGCATTGGTTTGATTATGGATCAGCTTTGTACCGCACATTCTAGGTAGAAGAGTTATGTTGATCGAAGGGCTCGTGATGTAGCATAATGGTGGGAGAGAGGGTTTTGCTCAGAGTTTCACCCATGAAGGATGTGATGAGATTCGGGAAGAAAGGCAAGTTGAGCCCTAGGTATATTGGCTCTTTTGCGATCCTTGAGAGAATGGGCGAGGTGGACTACAAACTTGTATTGTCACCTAGATTTTCGGCATTTCACCCAGAGTTACATGTTTTCATGCTCCGAATGTATTATGGTGATCCGTCCTATATATTAGATTTCAGCTCAATTCAATTGGATAAAAATTTGACTTATGTTGAGGAGCTAGTGGCCATCTTGGACAGGCAGTTCTGAAATTTGAGGTCAAAGAATATTGTTTTAGTGACGGTTAAATGGAGGGGTCATCCGGTCAAGGAGGCGACCTGGAAGACCGAGAACGACATGCATGGTCATTATCTTCACCTATTTTCCACTTCAGGTATGTCTCTATGCATGTTCGAGGACGAACCTTTGTTTTAAGAGGGGGAGAATGTAACGACCCGACTAGTTGTTTTGTGTATTTGAGCTCCGTTTCCCTTTTTTTGTTTAACACATGTGTATTTATGGTTTTATGATTTGCATGGTCGGTTAATTTCATTATGAAAAAAAGAGTTGGGTTTATTTGGACCCTTTGGTTCTTGGTTTAGAAGCCTAAGTTGAAAATGTTGACCAACGTTTCACTTTGAAAACGACCCCCGGACGATGTTTTAATGGCTCCGATAGGTTCAGATCGTAATTCTGTACTTGGGCGTATACCCAGAATTGAATTCATAGGTCCCTAGGTTGATTTGACTTGTTTTGCTGAAAGTTGGGAGTTTGAGGTTAAGAAGTTTTCCCACGTTTGACCGTAGGTTGGGTTTTTGTCTATCGGGTCCGGAATTTGGTTTGGGACTTGGAATAGCTCTGTTTTTGTATTTGAAACTTGTTTGCAGAATGTTGTATAATTTGGAGTAGGTTTGATACGATTCAGACACTTGGTTGTAATCCTAGAAGTTCTTGAGTTTTTTTTTTTTTTTGAAATTCATGCGTTTTGATATTCGATTAGTAGTTCTAGATGCTATTTTTGAGTTTTGACTGCGAGAGCGAGTTCGTATGATGTTTTTACACTTGTGTACATGTTTGGTTTGGATCCCCGAGGGCTCGGGTGGGTTTCAAACGTGCTTCAGAAAGGTTTGGACTCAAATCCAAGTTGCTAGTTTGCTGATGCTGCAGTAATCGTAAATGCTAGCACTAGCATCGCAATTGCGAACATGACAGGGGGACTCCGATATCGTAATTGTGATACCTGGTTCGCATTTGCGAAGATAGCCTAGTCTGGGCCGGATCGCATTTGCGAGAATTTTGGCCGCATTTGCGATGGGAACATGGTTCGTAAATTACGAAGCCCATCTCGCAATTGCGACTTCCCACATAGGCTGTCAGTATTGTATTGGCAAAGCATTCTTCACAATTGTGAGGGTTCACAAGTGTCGCAATTACAACAACTGCAACTGAACAAAAGGGCTGAGAGTCGGGATTTTATCTCATTTTCTCTCATTTTAGAACCCTAGACTCGGTAGGAGGCTACTTGGAGAAGGGATTTTCACCTACAATCATTGGGTAAGTAGTTGTAATCAATTTTCAACTATATTTTGATGATTATATATGAGATTTAACATCTAATTTATGAGAATCAAAGGGACATTTTGGGAGAAGTTTTGTCTAAGTTTTGAAAAATAAAAATTTGGGATTTGAGAGTCGATTTGGACTCAGATTTGAAAACAAAACACATAAATGGACTCATAGGGGTTATGGAGAGGTCTACTCTTGTACTCGGTTTTGACCGGGTGAGCCCGAGGTTAACTTTTGTTGACATTTGGGGAATTATATAAAGATCATAGCTTCCTTAATCCTAATTGGTTTCTCTTGTATTGTTTGATGTTATTAAGTCGTTTTTTGTTAGATTTGAGCTGTGCGGAGGCAAACTTTAGGAGAAAAGCTATTTTTGAGGGTTGATTTGTCCTAGTTGAGGTAAGTGTCTTCCCTAACTTTGTTTTGGGAAACTACCCCTTAGGATTTGGGTTAGTTTTGTTATTTGAATTGTATGAAAGACGTGTACACGAGGTGACGAGTGTTTACACGAGCTTATATGTGGTATGTTGACCGGTTAGTCTCTTAGGCTTTTTCATTCACTAACTTGACGTTGTCATATCATGTTATATCTTCCATTGTTAAATTACCCGTACATACTTTACTTGACGTTGTTAACTCATATTCTATCTTTTATTTTCAATCTTTCTCTTATATGACTTAATTGACGTTGTTACCTCTCTTATTATCATATGTCACTTTTATTGTTGAATTATTCTTGCTTGAAGTTGTTATTTCATGATATCTCTTCATGTTGAATTATCCTTATGCATTTAAACATAGTTTCTATTTCATACTATCTTTTCGTTGTTAAGCTTATATTATACACTTGGATTGAAAGTTGTCATTTTGTGGGAACGCCTTCATTTCTAGTTATTGAAGTTGAACTTACAAAAACTATTATCACATTGAGGTTGAAGCTATTGAATATTGAGATATCTTTCCGTGTTGAGAAATTCTAATCCATTCTTATTATCATTGAGATTCTTGAACATTATTGTGGTTGAGCCGTAGGCTATGTGTTGTGGTAAAATTTGTATTACTGATTATGGCAAGTGTTGTCGCATATGGGCACTTGTGGTGCGAGTTGACTATTGTGTTGTGATATTGATTCACATGCACCGGTATAAGGATATGGGTTAATGTGCATGCAGTGATATAAGGTGATTTATCCGCGTGTTGGTAGTAAGGGAATTACTTGAAGCCACGCGGCGAAATAAGGGTATTTAAGCGCGTATAGCTATTTCGAAAAACCGCTTCCAAAAATATAAATGCAAGGCTCACACGGTAAAATAAAGAAGATTGTGATTTTGATTTGTGAAATGTGGACATGAGGTGTGGTGCCTCAGTTGTGATTCTTGTTGCATTTTCTGTGTTAGAAAGGCTTGTTGGTTGAGCAGTTTTGTTAATTTTTAATTTGTCTTACTTGTGTGTTACCCGTATTTGATTACTTGTTGTTCTTATCATGTATTCATTACTTGTTGTCTTTATTGCTTTAAATTCCATTGCTAGCCTACATTATTGTATTTCCTTATTGTCTTTCATTTCCTTGCTACTGTTATTAGATTATCTTATATTCCGCTCAGTGTTTCTTGTCCTAGTAGGTGTCTTGACATGACCTCGTGACTACTCTACCGAGGTTAGACTTGATTCTTACTGGGTACCATTGTGGTGTACTCATATTATGCTTCTGCACATTTGTTTTGTGCAGATACATGTACATCTGTTCGTGTCGGATGCCAGTGATTTACCACTTATCCTGGGGAGTTCAAGGTACACCCGCCGATGCTTGCAGAGCTTGAAGTCACCTTCTTCTTAGTGGTATTACTGTTTATTTCCTGTTCAAACAGTATTGTATCTTGATATTATTTGTGCACTCTCTGTAGAGCTTATGACTCGGTTCCACCAGGTTTTGGGGGTTATTTGACATTTGTACCATTTGAGTTTATTATGACAGTTTTATAGTTTAAGCTGATGTTTAAGTTGTTATTTCTAATATTTCTTAATGCATGTTAGGCTTATCTAGTCTTAGAAACTAGGTGCCATCACGACATCCAAAGGTAAGAATTTGGGATCGTGACACACATAGACAACATCATATAATATGCACAATAGTGCAAATAATATAAAAGGTCCTACCTCAAATAAACAAGTTCAATGCATATAAAGAATGTATTAGATCAATATATATAGATGATATGCACAAATAAAGAATTTAATAATCCATCAAGTAGCACGACAGATCAGTTCAATAGATAAACTTATACCTCTATGCTCAACTCATCAACCGGTATCATAAATCACAAACTTGCACATACACAATTCAAGGTAGCATGGACAATAATGTGACTCAAGAGAGATGGATCCAAATCCATGTGCAATAGTAACGTGAATCCATATGCACTTCAAGAGCATGTAAAACATTCCTTTATCCATTCCCCAACTCAAACATGAATCCACACGCGCTACCAACTAAACGATTCCCAACAGTCTCAAGATTAGCAATAAGAACAAGGTATATATGTTAACATGGTGTATATAAGAAAAAATATATGACCAAATAGTTCTACCATGTAAATAGGTACATGAAACCTGTAATGCTAAACTATTATGCAAAGGATGCTTATAACATTATACTAGTATAAATAAGAAACTCAAGTAATCATACAACAGGTAAAACATTCAACAAGTAAGGCATGTAGCAAACAAGGCATAATAAGGCCTAACAAATTACCCCAAGCATCGATTAACCTTTACATCCGTATAGATACTCGTAACGTCGAATATACATTATCCTCAAACACGCGTCACGTAGTGAAAATATTATTTTTAGGAAAATTCTCCCATCGAAGTCAACAAATATATTTACCTCTATCCGAACAAGCTTAAACCTTCAAACACTGCTTTACCTTGCTCTGAAGCCTCTAAATGTCCATAATCTAGTCAAATAAAGCTTAACAAGGTCAAATATAGATGTATATCTAGCTCACAACCCTTTAATCTGAGCTCCCAACTCTTCAAAATGTGTGAGAATGAAGCAAAATCACAAACTGGGACTATTTATACAATGAAGCAAAATACATAGCAGACAAGGACGGGCTCACCTCACCCTGCAACGCACCTGGACTAGTGTGATGGACAGTACGTCGTGCCTGCATCACATCTGGCTTGGGTGTGATTGCAGGTGCGTTGTGGCCTATATGGTCTGGTCTAGGCTGCTGAACTTTTCATTCCACCCTCCACCCAAACATATCGAACCCCTCGGAACCCCTCCAAACATTCAGACTATTCCAAATATGCTATCTGAACTTAAGTAAAATCTCGAAACATGAAGGAAAATGCTATAAATTAAATCAACAACTCAAATCAACTTAAGACTCCTTAAAGTTCCAACTTTCATGTAATAATAATAAGTGCCCCTGATCCCCTCGAGTACTAATCCGAATAATTTTACAAACCTTAACACATAATATAAACTTGTTTGAAGCTTCAAAATGGAATCAACGTGTTATTACTACAATCGAGGGGTTAAGTTGCCGTTTCAGCCTATAAACTTTCCAAATGGCCAGATACCGCTCCAAAACCTTCGCGAACTCCTTCGGGACTTAAGCCACCCATATCGGTAAATCATAAAATACCATACGAAAACATGGTATTAAAACTCAAACCAATCGGTTATATTATTACACGTTATATATATATATATATATATATATATATATATATTAGTTTTTTATTTACTTGTATAATATGGCTATGTTCGGAGCATGTGTGTCACGACTCAAAATTCCACTAAGTCGTGATGACACCTAACCTAACCCACTAGAAAGATTAATTTCAGGTTGAGTTACTTCTGGGATTCACAGTCTGTGTGACTCGCTTGAGTTAACGGGAAATCAATCCTAATAATTTGATTATGTTTTATTGGGTTTGAAGGATTAATGATGGCTATGGCCACGACTCGGGGTTGATGTCTTCTACAAGTATAAAAGGTGTGTTGTGTGTTGTGATGTCCTCCCGAATTGAGTTAAATGGAAGGTTCTTGGTTGATGAGGTATTCATCATGCTGGTGATTCGGAGTTTATTATAAGTTTTTGTATTTGCACAAGTTAGCCTGATAGTGGGGTGCGCTGTTTGGGATTGAAAATTGTGAGTATGAGGTTGTGGTTTAGTTTTGAAGGGAAGATTATGAGTTCTTAATGGCTTGGATGATTTCAGAAGTATTAGAGAATGCTGGCACTATGTTGATGTCGCTTGAGAAAGGTGCGCATTTTAGAAAGCGCATTGTATTTTGACTTGCAGATGCTTGACTAGTGTTATGGTGATCGTCTATTTTTCGGCTACTAAGGTTCAGGTTTTGCTTAGTGACACAGAAGATCTATGTGATTATTTTTTGTAAGCTGATAGAGTATGAGTGATGTATTAGCCGTTTGATTAGTAGAGTTAGGATTGTATATGGAGATTTCAGTATTCATGAGGTTTAGATATTGGATGTTCTCATAGGAAGAGTATTTCTTGGCTACACACTGTTAACATATGTTAAGAATTGGATAACTGGCGCCATGTGTCATGGATAAGTTACTATGAGCTTTTGGAAGGTTATTTATCTGATGGGGGATGATCGGAATTGATTTGAGGGCTATTGTTTTGGCCTAATGAGAATTTGTATTCTATATTAGATCAGATTTCCTTATACTTACGCAAGTATTGCCGTAGGTATAACATCGAGCAAAATAGATGTTATTCGTGCCCTGGTCTATATTATGTACTTCTCTCTTATGTTATGATAATTTTGAGGTTACATGATTATTTGCACACATGTTGTAATCCCGTTTAGCCCTTATAGTGATATGAGCGAGATGGCTATAGTGATGTTGATTTGCATATTGCACCTCAGATATACTTCCCTTTTTTTGTATTGTATTATGCCTATTCATCTCTCCACGATTATATCTGCGTACTCTATCGTGCTTGATATTGATGCATATGGGATTTGTGAGCCCGAGCATTATGGCTCGATAGGTATCCCTATGTGGATTGATATTATTGGGATCAAGTTATGCGCCACAATGAAGTTATTTGGGATACCTTTCCTTGTGTTTATTCTCTATTTTATTTTCCCTTTGTGGGATGCATTCATGAAAATTATGCTTTTGTTGTTATATCAATTGTACTTGTTAGATAGTCCTCGCACCTTGCTTTCTTTATATTTTCAGATATATCTGAGTTATTTCTTGTCTGTTGTACGTACCGCATTGTGTGAGGATCCATGTGATTTTGCGTGTGACTTATCGGCTGGGCTGCCCGTATTAGGTGAGGTGAGGTTTCTAGACCTAGGATTTGCACCATCATATTGAGATAAGGAATGTTTGAAAGAATAATACCATATTCCAACTCAGAATTTGGCTATGGTCCTTGTCAGACGAGAGAGCTTCCTGACTTGTTGATTTCATGGGTAGTTACGAGTTTCTACATGTTTCTTTATCATTAGCAGCGTTGCGTAGGTATGGAACGAGGTGTTATTTGATATGAAGTATATTACCATTACCAGGTTTGGTAATGAGCCGCTATTGTGGTTGGAAGTTATTGTTGTGAATGTATACGTTATGTGGAACATCATGTCTTTTGATCTTGGCAGTGTATCGACGGCTTGACACACCTTCGTTAGATTTCGGATATTGAAGGTTGGGTTCTAATGTTTATAGGCTAATGTTGAAGTAAGTATCTTCAGTTATGTTGGGCTATTGGGCTTACATGGTTTGGGGTGATGTGGGACCACCCATGAGTATGTGTATGGTCATTTGAATCAATGATTTGATGACTTTGTTATGACTCTTGGCACGTTCGAGTACTAACATATGTTTAAGTGGGGGAGAATATAACGACCCAAACGGTCATTTTGAACATTTGTATTCAGTTCGATTGTTTGAGGTTGTGAGTAGATCTATATGGTGAATTATGACTTGCGTGTACTGTCATCTTGGGTTTTCCAGTGGTTCGGGATTGATTTAGAAGGATGATTCTCACTTGAGAAGCTTGAAGTTAAAAGAAGTTGACCATTTTTGACTTTTGTGTATTTGAACTTGGATCAGAGTTTTATGATTCTATTAGATTTGGATGGTGATTTTGGACTTAGTCATATGCCCAGATTTGCATTCAGATGTTTCTAGAAGGTTTTGGCGATAATTGACGAAAGTTGGCAATTTGAAGGTTTGGAAGTTCAGAGGTTTGACCGGGAGTTGACTTCACTATTTTGGGTTTTGATTTTTGTTCCGAAAGTTGGAATATATTCGTTGTGTCATTTGGAACTTGTGTGCAAATTCGAGGTCATTCTGAATTGATTTGATATGTTGAGGAATGAGATTTGGAAATTCAAAATTCAATAGTTTGTTAAGTTTGATTTGAGGTGCGATTTTTGGTTTGATGTTATTTTTTGGGATTTGAGGACTCGAGTAGGTCCGTGTTATGTTTTGGGACTGGTTGGCATGTTCGGACAGGGTCTGAGGGGATCAGTTATGTTTCGAATTTGATTTCGGACCATTTTCCTTCTTGTTGTGTTGCTAGTTTTTGTTGTTGTTGATAACCTTCGCAATCGCAATGGGCAGACCGCGATCGTGAAGTGTAAAATCGATATGGGAATTTCTCTTCTTCGCGTTCACGATGGGTGGTTCGTGTTCACGTTTCATTGTCAGGATTGGTCATCGCGTTCGCTGTGAGGTGTCACGTTCTCGTATAAGGATCTGGGAGCTGGTTGTATTTTCTTCTTGTTTGCATAGTCTACCCAGCATTCGTGAAGGTTTGGTTCAGCTGTGTATTTCATTCGCGAGGTGAGTGCCGCGAACACGTATGGTATTTCTGTGGTCAGTGATGTTGTGCTTCTTGATCACAAAGCTGGTCGCAATCTCAAAGGGTTTACCTAGAGCATATCTATAAGTACTCTATTTCAAATGTTTATGTTATTTTATCACATTTTGAGTTATAGAGCTCGGATTTGGGCGATCATGAAGGAGATTTTCATCACATGGATTTGGGTAAGTACTTTTGACTCAGATTTTATTATTTTACTTGATTCCATATTCGGTTTTGGCTTAATTTGATGAATCTAAAGGCGAAATTGGGGATTTTTGTCTAAAATTTTCTAAAGTGAATATTTGCGTTTGGAACATCGATTTGGAGTTGGATTTTAGTGAAATTAGTATGGTTGGACTCGTATTTGAGTGGGTTATCAGAATTTGTGAGTTTTCTCAGGTTACGGAGTGCGGACCCGGGTTTACTTTTTTGTTGACTTAGAGTATTTTATTAAAGATTTGACCTTTATCCTTTGGGTTTGCTTCATATGGTATTATTTGATGATTTTAATTTTCTTTGGCTAGTTTCGAGCCATTCGGAGGTCGATCTGTACAGGATGTCTCTTCTAATGTACCCATTTGGCTTGTTTGATGTAATGACTCGGCCAGTCATTTTGAGTATTGTAGCCCGTTACCCTATTTATTGCCTCTTCTATGTTTGTTTTTGGTTATATGACTTGCCAGGGGGGTTAGTTTGGTTTTGGAAAAGTTTCGGGGTGAATTAGGACACTTAATCCTAAAGTTGGAAGTTTAAGTTGAAAGAGTTCACTGTAGTTTGACTAATGTGTATACAACTCTCGAATGGAACTTTGATGGTTCCAATAGCTTTGTATTGTGATTTTGGACTTAGGCGTATATCCGGATGTTGATTCAGAGGCTCGTAGGTTGATTTTGTGCTTTTTGGCGAAAGTTGGAAAGTTGAAGGTTTGGAAGATGTATAGGTTCTACTGAGGGTTGACTTTACTAATATCGGGCTGAGATTATGATTCCATGAGTTGCTGTAGGTCCGTTGTGTCATATAGGACCTGCATGCTAAATTTGAGGTCATTTGGGATTGTTTAGGCTTGTTCGGCCCAAGTTTGGGATTTGGAAATGTTCATTAGTTTATTAGGCTTGAATTAGGGTGTGATTCATAGTTTTGATGTTGCTTAGAGTGATTTAAGGCCCCGAGTAGGTTAGTTGTGTTTTGGGATTGGTTGGTGTGGTTTGACGGAGTCCCAGGGGCCTCGGGTGTGTTTTAGATGGGGTTTAGACCATTTCTCTATGTTTTGGATTTTTGTCAATCGATGTCTGGTTTCCTTCTTCGCGATCGCATAGGGGGCTAGCGCGATCGCGTAGCTCTATTTGGTGGCAGGTGGAATTTTTGCATCACATTCTCGAATATAGGGACGCCTTCACAAAGCTTGAGGTAGGTTGTTCATCGTGAACGCGAGCAAGGAGACTCGTTCTCATATAATGGAAACAAGGCTGAGGGGAGGCAGGTGTTTGCTCTTCGCGATTGCGAGATATAGACCGCGATCGCGTAGCTTTGAGCGGATGGTCATCGCGTTCTCGACCGGGTTGTAGCATTTGCATAAGAGGTTCTAGCAGCTGGGCAGTTTTGATCTTTGCGATTGCGAGGGTATTTCCGTTATTGCGATGTATAACACTTGAGCAGATTATATACTACTCTATTTTGAGGGTTTGGTTCATTTTAACATATTTTGTGTTGTGGAGCTTGATTTTGAGCAATGTTGGAGGGGATTTTCACGATTTGGATTGGGATAAGTGTTTCTCACTCGGATTATCCCATTATTCATTATTCCATCTTTGTTGTTATAATTTAATTAGTGTTTTGAATTGGAGAAATTGAGATTTTTTTAAAAAACATTCCTAAAGTAAAAATAAGGATTTGAAGGTTCATTTGAGGTCAGAATTGGATGATTTGGTATGGTTGGACTTGCTTCGGAATGTATGTTATGGATTTGTAAGTTTGGTCAGATTCCGAGGTGCGGGCACAAAGTTGTGTTTTTGAGTTGACTTTTTGATTTTCATTAAAGATCGAATCTTTGTTATCCGAAATTGCTTCCTATGGCTTTTATTTATGATGTTAAATGATTTATTTCGAGGTAAGTATCTTGTCTAACTTTGTCGGGGGAACTACTCTTTAGGATTTGGGTTGATGGTACTATTTGTATTATGCAGTAGACATGTATATGGGGTGACGAGTGTGAACACGAGCTTATAGGTGATATTCGACCGGTTTAGACTCTTAGGTTACCTACAAGAACTTTATTGAAGTTATTATTATTTGTTCTATCATTAGTTGTTGATTTTATTCTTACATGTCTTAATTGAAGTTGTTACTACATGTTTTTGTTTTCATTGTCAAAATTACTTTTATATACACTTATTGTAGTTGTTGTTACATGCCATTCTTTCCATTGTTGAATTACTCTCATGCTTTTAGACTTAATTGCTATTTCGTTCTATTTTTTTCATTATTAAGCTTATGTCATGTACTTGAATTGGATGTTGCCATCTCATGGAAATACCTTCATAGTTGGGTTATTGAAGTTGTAGTTGTTAAAGCTATTAACACATTGTGTTTGAAGTTGTTGATTATTGAGATATACTTCCATGTTGAGTTGTTTCGCATCCATTTTGTTATTGAGATTCTTGTATACATTATGGTTAAGTCGTGGTCTATGCGTTATAGTAATATTGGTATTGTTGATTTTAGCAATATTGTGGCATATGGTCATGTATGGTGTGAGCTGAATATTGTGTTGTCATATTGATGTTCATGCGGCGATATAAGGATAGGGTTTCATGTGCATGGGGCGTATAAGGTGGGATTTACATGCTTGTTGCTAGTAAGGGAATTACTTGAAGCCACACGGTGAGATAAGGGGCTAAAGCGCATGTAGCTATTTCGGGAAAAATATTTTCAAAATATAAAAATGCAAGGCTCATGCGGCAGTATTGTGATGATTGTGGTTGTAAATTGTGAAATGTGGATTTTAAGTGTGGTGCCTCGGTTGTGATTCTTGTTGTACATTACATATTCAAAAGTCTTGTTGGTGGAAAAGTGTTTTTGTTATTCCTTCATTTATTTTACTTGTATTTGACTTTATTTGATTACTTGTTTTCTTATCATATGCTCATTCTTATTGTCCGTTATTGCTTGAATATGCATCTTTAGCTTTATATTATTGTACTGCTTTGTTTTCATTTATTTTCCTTCTTTCTATTATTCGGTTATATTATACTCTAGTCTGTTTTATTTACCCTAGTAGGTGTCTTGACCTGGCCTAGTCACTACTCTACCAAGGTTAGGCTTGATACTTACTGGGTATTGTTGTGTACTCATGCTAAGCCTTTGCACATTTTTGTGCATATCCACGTACTTCCACCCGTGTCGGACGCTAGTGATTGGACTAGATATTCCGGAGACTTCAAGGTATACCTTCTTGACATCTGCAGGCCTCAGAGTCACCTTTTACCACTGTCTTTTCTACTATTTATTTTTGCATCAAACAATGTTGTATTTTTAGACTTCGACTGTACTTCTTAGAGCTTCTGACTTACTTTCACCGATTTTGTGAGATATTTGGCAGTTGTAATGTTGGGTTCTATATGATAGTTTATAGTTAAATTTGTTATTCTTAGTTGTTATTTCTCTTAAATTCTCTTGTATATTAAGCTTATCTAGTCTTTAAGACTATGTGCTATCACGAGATCCTAAGTTGAGAATTTGGTATCGTGACAAGTTGGTATAAGAGCGAGATTCATAGGTATTACGAGATATAACTAGGTTTAGTAGAGTCTTGTCGATCGATATGGAGACGTATATACTTATCTTCGAGAGACTACGAAACTGTTAGGAAACATTCCACTTCCTTGATTCCTTATCGTGCAGATTTGTGACTTCCAAATCTGAGTCTTTGTCTTTCTATTCCCTTACAGATGGCGAGGACACGCACTACTGGATCAATTGATCATACACCTGCTCCCTCTGCTATATCCGGAGATGCTGGGGCCAAGGTAGAGGCCGTGGAAGGAAACATGTTGCAGCCAGAGCACCTGCCCGAGCAGCGATTGAGGAGTCACCAGTAGTTTCAATTGGGGGAAAGGACCCCGAGGAGCCTGTTGTTACCCCTGGACTTTAGGAGACCATAGCACAGTGTTTGAGCATGTCTGGGACTCTAGCTCAGGCGGGATTGATTCACCTTGCACCAACAACATCTTAGGCTGAAACGGGTCCACATTCAGGTTGTAGGTTTCATGCTAGCACAACCTGTTATTCTGGTGCAGCATGAGATCGGGCCAAAGGTATCTGAGGAGGAGTAGCGGAGACTTGAGAGGTTCAAGAAGTACGATCCTCTTACTTTCGGTGGCACATCTACTAAGTATGCGCAATGTTTTCTAAAGAAGTGCCACCATAGTGTCCGCACCATGGGAATTGTGGAGGTGAGTAGAGTTTCTTTTACTATATTTCACCTATCAGGAGCAGTGTATCGGTGGTGGTAGGCATACGAGGAGGGTCAGCCGACTTATGCAGCCCCACTCACTTGGGCTCACCATTTAGAGATGTTGTTTAGAGAGTTTGTTCCCTAGACCCTTCGGGATGCATGGTGCATAGAGTTCTAATGGCACAGACTCAAGTGTAAGTGCCTCAACATCATTGTTTGTAACCCAGACAAAATGGTAAATACACCCTTGTTGATCATCTTCGTGTCCTTAAGGTATGAGATAAACCTACCTTTCAGCACCTCATCATCCCCCTTCCATTTGATAACTGGCTCATTTAAAAATTCAAACCTAACAGTTTTGGTTCTTCAATCAAGCTTGGCAAAATATGAATAAAGCCAGTCCATCCCCATTATTACATCAAATTCAACCATCCCCAACTCAATGAGATCGGCCATGGTATCCCGACCACGCACCATGACAACACAATCCTACTAAACCCGTGTGGCCATAATAGACTCACCAACCAGAATATATACAAAGAATGGCTCATGAAGCTGTTCCAGTTCTATCCCAAATTGCATAGCAACATAAGTAGTGACATAGGACAAGGTGTAACAGGTACCAATAAGAGCATATACATCATGATATTGGACAGCCAATATACCTGTGATAACATTTCGGGAAGCCTCTAAATCTTGACACCTCTAAATCTTGACACCTCCTCATAGCATAAAACCTTATGAGCCCTCTCTAGCTCTAGGTACCACCCCTAGATACACCACTCCCTACAGGCGATGGAGTGCCTCGAGCTGGGGGAGGTGATACAGATGTAGTAGCTACAGAACTGACTGGCTATGTCGCACCCCTGCCCACTGTCTGGCAGGACGAACGACAATCCCTCTAAATATGACCCCTCATACTGACCTCATAGCATATAGGTAGGTCTATGAAGCATACCCCAAAGTGTATCTTCCCACACCTAGGCATGGAGGCCTCCTCTGGTATTGGAATCTCCTACCAGGACAACCCTGCTGGTAGGATCCCCTATTTCCCTAACTAGGCCTAAAACGACACCATTGTTGCTGACTAGGCCTTGATGGTTGTGCATTGACTGATGATTGACCAAAGGACTGAGATGGCCCTAATGAACCTGCCCTAAAATATGACCTACCACCACCACCACCATAAGAACCACCAAGGTTGCCCACGGATCGGGCCTTATTGCTACCCTTTTGCTCCATTCTATTCTTCAATTTGCGGGTCTTTATGGCTGGAGGAAATGCCACCATCTTCCCATATTTCATATCAGAATTCAAGGCAGCTGCACAAACAGTCCCACTCCAGCCTCCATAGTGTGAAACATGTGAATAACATACTTGGACAGGTGCGCGAACCTCATATGGTATTCCTACACAATTAGGCTACCTTGCCTCAGGATCTCAAACTCAGTGGCATATTCTACCTTAGTCTCGGCAGGCAAGAAATGATCAACGAAGGCATTAGCTAACTAACTCCACCTCGCCGTAGGGCTCCCCTCCTCACGGGAGTCCTCCCATATCTCAAACTAAGAATATGCCACCTCTTTTAGGAGGTAGGAGGTCAACTCCACTCCCTCCGTATCATTAGCATGCATAACTCAGTGGGTCTTGTGCATCTCATTAATATTGTCCTAGGGATCCTCCTCAGGGTCAGTACCTGTGAACACTGGACGATTCAACTAAAGAAACTTGTTCATCGTGGAACTAGTAGAATCCCGTTGCTGGCTAAAGTAAGTAGGTTCAATATTCAATCTCTGGGTTTTGGAAGCCCATATCTGAGCCAACATCTGTATTCCCCCTATAAGATCCCCATCCGAAACATCGAGACCGGAAGCTGGGGCTGGAGGTGGAATAGCTGGCCCTCAGTAGGAGTAGGGATTGGTGCAGTGTGAGCAGGAGTAGTAGAATCAGGCGGTGTAATAGTTGGGGGAATATCCTCACCCCTCGAGTGCTCACCCACATTATCAAGTATAGAATTAACTACTACTCTTAGGGTGGAATTGTCTCCTTGGCTAGTTTTTGCTTTTTTTTTGTAGGCGCGATATACTGCAAATTAGAGCAATGCACGAGTTAGAGGAGGAACAGTCTTACAATCAACTCCATCGCACGATCTAGAACATCAAAGAAGGGTATTATTCCTAAATGCCCAAGTAACCACCTAATTATTGATGTGGTCGACAACACACCGATAAGAAGGACGCTACTAGAGATGGCTCTGAGACATCCTAGGATACTTTAAAAACTTTGGGTATAATACCATGTTTGTCACACCCCGACATCGGGGAGCGCAACCGGTGCTCAACCGAGATAACCAGGCCGAGCAAGCATGTATAATACCTTCTACCCAAACTCACCCATGAATAAAGGGATGGTCTATTTAATTAATTAGACTATGAGAAGATCATGTGAGCAACACCAATTCATTACCATTAGTTAAGTCATTGATAAGTCTCCAACATATTACATTACACATCATAGTTTAGAAGTGGAACATGTGGTACAATTAAAACATCATTAGTTGACTTTCCCATAACCAAGATACAACACACACTATGTTTACAGAGCCTCTAATAGATACAAAGAGTATTATTATAGTGCAGGCTACAAGCCCCCAGCTATACCTCAAAATACAGTACATAAGGAACAAATGATATACGCCCCAAAGTGAAGTGGGGCTTACCAAGTCAGCTGCGAAAAGGGTGTACCACTATCACTGATCAAAGATGCATGTTGTGGAACCACCTACATCTATTAAAGATGCAGCTCCCCAGAAAAAGGGACATTATTGCATGTCGAATAGTACTAGTATGAAAAGAAAATACCCCCTTCAAGGATTCGATATACAACATGAAAGGGACGAATCATGGAAGCAGTAAAAGAGCTTAAATAGCCATTAAAACTAAAGCAAATTTATTTAAAGCATTCAATAACATTTATAAATCATAAGTTGGGGATCCTCTATAATAACCTCTACCACAATACCACAATCTCTATATAAAGCGGCCCTGACGCCTCACCCCAATGTGTGCGGGTTGAGGTGTTATCACAATACCACAATCTCTACATAAAGCGGTCATGCCGCCTCACCCCCAGGGGTGCGGGTGGAGGTGTAATCATAATACCACAATCTCTACACAAGGCGGCCCTGCCGCCTCACCCCAATGTGTTCGGGTGGAGGTGTAATCACAATACCACAATCTCTATACAAAGCGGCCCTGCTGCCTTACCCAAATGTGGACGGGTGGAGGTGTAACCACAATACCATAATTTGGATTTTCAAAACGATAATAGTTAGTACAAAATATTTCTTTTCAAATCAAACCCTTTGGCCCCTTTGGCCTTAACAAATATAAGTTCGTAAGATTCATCATATGAGATATAAGAATTTGATCAGATTGGTTTCATAAAAAACTTTCTTCCTAAAAAGGGTATAACATAATTAAGTCAAAATATAGAACCATTAACACATGAGGGTTCTGACACGTTATATAATTCGGGAATCAATTTACTAGCTTGAATATCCCACCTCAATGATGTTTCAAGTTCGAACTGCACATTATGGAGTTTTGCGTTTGCTTTCAATGAGCTACTCGATGTCTTTGATATTATTTATTGACTAGGTTTGTAATAGTATACTCGCACAAGAATACACCGTAGCATGCCACTCATACTAGTTCAGGAGTATAAAACTTAACATTTATTGATCATGCCGATGTATTCTTATATTATCTGCTTTCATGATAATATTTGGCGTGTGACCATGCTGAGCGAATTGTGATACTGAGTCTGTGGCCATGCTGGGCAGATTGTGATATTGAGCCTGTGACCATGCCGGGAGGATTCTGATATTGTGCCCGTGAACATGCCGGGCAGATTGTGATATTGAGCTTGTGACCATGCCAGGTGAATTGTGATAGTGAGCCTGTGACCATGCTGAGCGGATTTTGATTGTGAGCCTGTGATCATTTCGGGCGGATTGAGATATTGGCACGTGAGTTGTCCGTGCGGTTAGGATTAGAAATGTGGGCACAAGGTGCCATGAGCATAGGATTCTGGCATCAGATTCATGACTTGTGATTATGAGATGAGGTATCTCAGAGTAATTTCATTGCGAAACATGTGGTTAAAAGGCTTGATTAATTGATTGTTATTTGTTTTCCTTATTTGGTATTGGTGGTACTTTCACGGTGTTGTTATTACTTTAGTGTATATATCACATGTTGATTCTTGTTGGTACTTTATGATTCTTGGTTTCATTATTAGCTTTGTACTTCTATATTGCACATGTTATTTTGACTAGTAGGTGTCTTGACTTGTACCTCGTCATTACTCCAGGTTAGTCTTGATACTTACTGGGTACTAACCGTGGTATACTCATACTACACTTCTTCACAGTTTTGTACATATCAAGGTATTGGATATGTCAGACTCAGGCAGAGTTAGCTTATTGACTGTGAGAATTCAAGATAGAGCTGTTTGTTTGTCGCAGTCCCTTGGAGTCCTTTCCTTTCATTGTACTATGAGCTTGTTATTTGTACAGTATTGTATTTTGATCTTTGCGATCTTCGATGTATTCAGATAGAGTTCATGACTCTATATTACCTTGTCTTGGTAGGTTGTAGTGGTTATCGCCTCGTAGGCTAATTTCATATTTATTCGGTATTTATATGAGTCTCTAATTTAAACTTTCATTGGTAAATTGGCTTAATTGTTGTATGTAATCGGCTTACCTAGTCTTAGAGACTAGGTGCCATCACGACGCCTAAGGCAATTTTTTAGGTCGTGATAAGTTGGTATCATAGCTCTAGGTTCATAGGTTCTACGAGTCACGGGCAAGTTTAGTAGAGTCTTGCAGATCGATACAGAGAGGTTTGTACTATTGTTCGATAGACTACAGAACTATTAGGAAAACTCCATTTCGTTCATTCTTGTCGTGCGTATTTGTTGATTTTGAATCTTGAGCCTTTGTATCTCTATTCTCTCACATATGGTGAGGACACGAGCTACCAGATCAGCCAAACAAATACTTGTGGCCCCTGTAAAAGTTGCGAGAGGTCGGGGGAGAGGTAGAAGAGGGGCATATGTCGCAGCTAGAGCACCTGCCAGAGCATCAGTTGAGGAGCCGCCAGTAGCTCCTGTAGGGGGACACGCACGAGAGTTTCCTGTTGTTACCCCCGGACTTTAGGAGACATTAGCACAGTTCCTGAGCATGTTTGGTACATTGGCTCGGGCGAGATTGATCTCCGTTGCACCAGCTATTTCATATATTGGGGAAGGATCTCAAACTCCCACCGCCCGTACTACAAAGCAGTGAGCTCACATTGTTTAGGTTTCGGGTGTTGCACCCGTACAACCTGTTATTTCAGTTTAGCCTGAGGTCAGGCTAGGGGCATTAGAGGAGGAGAAGAAGAGGCTTGAGAGGTTCAAGAGGTATGGTCCACCTACTTTCAGTGGCACAGCTACCGAGAATGCGTAATGAGTTTTAGTGAAGTGTTACTGCATTCTATGCACCATGGGTATTGTGGAGGTAAGCGGAGTTGCTTTTACTATATTTCAGGTTTAGGGAGCAGCATATCAGTGGTCAGGTTCTTGAGGAGGGTGCACTAGCTGAAGAAGCACCACTCATTTAGACTCAGCTTTGTGAGATATTTTGAGGGTGTTTGTTGCTTAGACCCTTCGAGATACGTGGCGCACAATGTTCGAGCAACTTCGTCAGGGCACCGTGAAGGTGTCAGAGTATGCCATCAAGTTCAGTGAGTAATCCCGTCATGCACCTATTTTGGTTCCTACAGTTATAGAGCGAGTCCGAGATTTATTGAGGGGCTGAATTATGGTCTTATATTCAGCATGGCTCAGGAGTTGGAGACTGATACACCATTTCAGTAGGTTGTGGAGACTTCCAAGAGGTTAGACCGTATTCGGGGTAAGGAGAGAAAGGATAAGGAGACCAAGAGGTCTCGAGGTTCCGGAGGATTCAGGATTATACTCTTTAGCTATGACCTATCATGGCAGAGGCTAGGGCAGTCGGCCAGTCAAGTCCGCACTTCAGACTACCTGTGGTGCTCCAGTTAGTCAGGGACATCAGGGTACTCATATGGGGTAGTCATCTTTCATTGCACCACCTACACGGGGTTCCTACAATGGTTATTCCAGTTATTCAGCACAGAGTTATTACCAGCTGCCATACCTACAGAGGGGTTGTTATGAGTGTAGCGATACTAGGAACAACATTAGAGATTGTCACAAGCTCGGGAGAGGCAGATGTAATCAGAGCACTCAGGCTATGGGCTCTTTTCTAGTTACTACTCCACCTGCACATCCAGTTAGGGGTGGAGGACAGGCGGGTTGAGGGCGCCCTAGAAGGGCAGACCCGGCCCGTTGATATATTTTCCATCGTAGGGCTGAGGCCGCTGCACCAAATGGTGTTGTTACATGTTTGGTTTCAATTTGTTATAAAGGATCATCATTATTATTGTGATTCGCTTCTGCTTATCGAAGTGAGTCCTCCAATCTTGCTTCATATATGGGTGAGATTCGTGACTCTTGTACTCTGCTTATGTGTTTACCTCTGTTGAGAGATTCTATAGTGGTAGCCTGCGTCTATCATCTTGGTTTATTTTCTATTGAGAGCTATAAGACTAGAATGAACTTTCCGTTACCCATTAAAGTATGTTTTGATATGATTTATGGGTTGTTTGGTTACAATTTGTGACTAAGTACTCTGCCGATATGGGAAATCCGAACATGTTGTGATTTTGTTTCGTGGAATTGAGTTAGTGAAAGGTTTTGTATATGTGATGTGTATTCTACTTGTGATTCACAACTGAGGTGGGGATCCTCATGTTTTCGAATAGTTTGATATGTTTGAAACGGGCTACATGTCGCGGTGGAGTTATAGTAGGATGCGGTCGTTGTGATTAGTTCATATGTTTTGATTCTCCCTTATGGAATGGATCCGTAGTATGTTACTGATTGGGAGTTGCGCCTGTCAGACTTGATTCATAGCTCTCTCATGTATTTCTCTTTCAATATTCATTTATATTCATATTGTTCTATTAGGTTTAAGCTTGCGAGGTATGTACCTAAGTGGCGTTGGGTGTGACTCGATGATTTGGATCAGAGATTATGAGATCTTCATGTTTCTTGCATTGGTATCGGTGTTGTGCAAGTTTGGGACAAGGTTTTAAGTGTTCTGAGGTTATTTACTGTTGCCGAATTTGATTTTGAGCAACTATTATGGGCAGAGATGTTGTTATGGGCATATGGGTGATGTATTACGTTGGGTGGTCTTACCTTATGGGTGTATGCATGAGTCGTGGCAGCTGGTTGAGGTTGGTATAGTGTGTTTATGTGGGAATCAAGGCTTTTGGAAATGATCCGATGGTGAAAACTTTGTTCTAAGGCTTTTCGGTGTGGGTGGAAGGAAACATCTTCAGTTGAGATGGTGTTTTCGGACTTATTTGGATTGTGGTAACGTAGGATCACCCGCTAGTATATGTATGGTGACTTCATTTTGTGATTTGATGTCTTCAGAACGGTTCTTGGCACGATCGGGGATGAATATTTCTTTAAGAAGGGGAGACTGCAATGACCCGACTGGTCGTTTTGAGACTTAGTGTTCCGTTTGGTGGTTTAAGGTCTCGATCAGCTTCGTATTATGTATCGTGAATTGTGTGTGCGGTCAGGTTCGGTTTTTGGATGATTCAGGCCTGATTTGGAAGAATGATTATGGGTTTAGAAGGTTAAGTTACAAGATGTGCCTTTTTGTGTAGACGACTCCAAAATGGTATTTTGATGATTCCAATAGCTTTGTATGGTGATTCTGGACTTAAGCGTATGCCCGTATTTTGATTTGGAGGCCTAGAGATTGATTTGATACATGTTGGCGAAAGTTGGATGTTGAAGGTTTGGAATGTTGTGAGGGTTGACCGGGAGTTAACTTTGTTGATATCAGATTCAGATTTCTATTCCGGGAGTTGGTATAGCTCTGTTGTTTCGTTTGGGACTTGTATGCAAAATTTAATATAATTACGGGTTGATTTGATATGATTCGACGTGAGTTATAGAAGTTGAAAGTACATAAAGTTCGATTTGAGGTGCGGTTCATAATTTTAATGTTGTTCGATGTGGGTTAATTCCTCGAGCAGGTCTGCATTATGTTATGGAACCTCTTGGCATGTTTGGACGGGGTCGCAGGGGCCTCGGGTGTGTTTCGGATGGGCTACGGGCCATTCCTTTAGGTTTTAGAGTTGTTGGTTTGCTAATGTGTCTATTGTTCTCCAAGATCGCGAAGTGATTATGGGAGCTCAACATTTTTGTTCATCACGGAGCCAACCGTTTGTACGCGATCGCGAAGGTCTAGTTGGTTGTGGTCCGTGTTCGCGATATGTCTTTCGAGTTCGCGTATGGGAAAAGCTTGAAAGGGCATCAGATGATTGTTATCCGCGATCGTGTGATTGTCAACGTGTTCACATAGTTACTGTGTCGCGTTCGCGACTAATTTTGTGCATTTGCGAAGAATGTTTGGTCAGCTATTATTTTTGTCTCTGCGATCGCGATGAGTAAATCACTAGGCAGAAAATATAAAAGTACTCTATTTCGAGAGTTATGATATTTTTATCACTTTTTGAGTTAGAGAGCTCACAAACTTTTTTAAATTGTTAGAGAGTTATGATATTTCGGACTTTGTGAGTTTTGTCGGGTTCCAAGGTGCATACAGGGTTGACTTTTTGGGTTAACGTTTTAGTTTTCTTTAAAGATCGAAGCTTTATTATCCTGAATTATTTCTTATGGTTTTTATTTATGATATTAAGTTATTTTGGCTAGATTTGAGCCGTCCGGAGATTGTTTCACACGAAAAGGTCATTTTAGAGTATTGATTTGGCTTCTTTGAGGTAAGTATCTTGCCTAATTTGTGTGGGGGAACTACCCCTTAGGATTCGAGTCATTCGTCCTATTTGTGTTTTGTAGAAACCGTGGACGCAAGGTGACGATTGCGCACTCGGGCTTATATGTGAAAATTGACTGGTTTAGATTCTTAGGCTTCTTTCATATATTGATTTGAAATTGTTAGCACATGTTATATCTTTTATTTGTCATGTTTAATCTCACATGCTTTAATTGACATTTTTAGCACATGCGATATCCTTTACTTGTCAAGTTTACTCTCAGATGCTTTATTTGAAGTTGTTACCTCTTTTATCACTATGTGACCTCCTTTATTGTTGAGTTACTCTTAATTGAAAATGTTGTTACATGATATCCTTTTGTTGCCGGGTTATTCTCATACATTTAGACATAGTTTATAGTTCGTGCCATCTCTTTCATTGTTAGAATGTTTTATATACTAGAGTCTGATGTTTTCCATTTCATGGAAATACCTTCGTTATCGAGTTTATCCTTAAGCAATTAATTGAAGTTGAAGTTATTAGAAGTCATTAATTTATTTGAATTGAAGTTGCTGCTAAAGGAGATGTTTTTCATTGTTGAGTTACTTTCCCATTCATGTTATTGTTATTGAGTTTCTATATACATTGTGTTTGAGATTTGTTGTAGAAATATTGACATTGTTGCTTCCTTTGGAAAGGTTGTGGCCTATGGGCAATTTTGGAGGGGATTTTCATATTTTGGATTGGGGTAAGTGTCCTTTACGCGGATTTCATTATATTTCATGACTCTATATTTATTTTTCTCTTTAAATCAATGATTTGAATCGGAGAAATTGAGGATTTTGTAAAATCTTTCAACAATGTAAAATGAGGATTTGAAAGTCGGTTTGATCTCGGAATTGGATAATATTGGTATGGTTGGACTCGTATTGGAATGGGTATTCAGAATTGCTAAGTTTTGTCACGTTCCGAGATGCGGGACTGGAGTTCACTATTCATATTTCATTAAAGATCGAAACTTTATTATCCGAAATATTTTTCCATAGTTTTTATTTATGATATTAAGTTATTTTGGCTAGATTTGGGACGTTCGGAGATTGTTTCATACAAGAAGGTCATTTTAGAGTATTGATTTGCCTTTTTTGATGTAAGCATCTTGCCTAACTTTGTG
>AWOL01S0022026.1:66812-98290 GCA_000715115.1 Nicotiana otophora | reverse complement strand
GGGGAGGGGGGAGGGGGGAGGGGGGACTACCCCTTAGGATTTGTGTCGTGCGTGCTATTTGTGTTATGTGGAAATCGTGTACGCAAGGTGACGAGTTCGTACTCATGCTTATTTGTGGAAACTAACTGGTTTAGTTTCTTAGGCTTCTTTCATATATTGGTTTGAATTTGTTAGCACATGTTATATCTTTTATTTTTAATGTTTACTCTCACATGCTTTAATTGAAGTTGTTAGCACATGTCATATCCTTTACTTGTCAAGTTTACTCTTATATGCTTTATCTGAAATTGTTACATCTCTTATCACCATGTGACCTCCTTTATTATTGGGTTATTCTTAATTGAAATTATTGTTACATGAAATCCATTTGTTGTCAGTTTATTCTCATGCATTTAGATATAGTTGCTAGTTCGTGCCATCTCTTTCTTCATTGTTAGCCAATTTCATTCACTAGAGTCCGAAATTTTTCCATTTCATGGAAATACCTTGATTATCAAGTTTATCCTAAAACAATTAATTGAAGTTGAAGTTATTGAAAGTCATTAATTTATCTGAACTGAAGTTGTGTTTAAATAGGTTTTTGTTCATTGTTAAGTTACTTTCCTGTTCAATTTGTTGTTATTGAGATTCTATACACATTGTGTTTGAGCCGTGGATTGTTTGTTGTATAAATATTGATATTGTTGGTTTCTTTCTAAAGGTTGTAGTCTATGGGCACTTGTGGTACAATTTAATATATAATGTTGTTGTGATGTTAGCGCGTGTGAATTGTTATGTGGATTGGTTGTTTTTATGCGGAGCATAAGGGTAGCATCTGATTGTTGTTGTTATGTGGAGCATAAGGGTGGCACGTTAATGTTGTTGTTTGTGCAGAGTGATACGGGTGGCTATTGTGTTATTGTCCGGGCGAAGCGATAAGGGTGGCTATTATACGGAGTGATACGAGTGACTATTATGCGGAGTGATACAAGTTGCTAATGATATTGACAGGGCGGAGTGATATGGGTTGCTATATGAGAGATATGTGTGGAAAAATTAGGGATGATGTGTGATGGCCTGGGGGTATTATGTTGACGATATTCATGTGATAGTGTGATTACCCTTGAGTATGCCATACACTTTACGTGACTTGTCATGTTGCTTTCAATGAGCTACTTGATTTCTTTGATATTACTTGTTGACATGGGCTGTAATAGTACACTCGCACAAGCATACACTGTAGCATGCCACTCATACTAGCTCAGGAGTATTAAACTTAACATTTATTGATTGTGCCCAAGTATTCTTGTATTATGTGCTTTCATGTTGATATTTAGCATGTGACCATGCCGGGCGAGTTGTGATAGGGAGCATGTGGCCATGCCGGGCGGATTGTGATATTGAACATGTGACCATGCCGGGCGGATTATGTTATTGAGCATGTGACCCGAGTGGATTGTGTAAGTGAGCCTGTGACCATGTTGTGTGGATTGTGTTTTTGAGCATGTGATCATGCCTCGCATATTGAGATATTGGCACGTAAATTGTCCATCCGGTTGGGATTTAAAATGTGGGAACAAGGTGCCATGAGCATATAATTTTTGGTTGAGACTTGTGACTTGTGATTATGAGATGAGGTATCTCGGAGTTGTCTTGATTAATTAGTTGTTATCTGCTTTCCATGGTACTTTCACTGTGTTCTTATGAATTTACTATTTATTTCACATGTTGATTCTTGTTTCCATTTACTGATTCCTACTTTCATTATTAGCTTTGTACTTCTATACTGCACAAGTTATTTTGACTAGTAGGTCTCTTTACTTGTACCTCGTCACTACTCCACCGAGGTTAGTCGTGATACTTACAAGGTACCGACCGTGGTGTACTCATACTACACCTCTGCATATTTTTGTGCAGATGCAGGTATTTGAGATATCAGACTTAGGCAAAGTTAGATTATGGATCGCAAGGATTCAAGGTAGAGCTACTTGGTCGTCGTATTCCCTTGGAGTCCTTTCCTTTTATTGCACTATCATCTTGTTATTTGAACATTATTTCAATATTTGAGATAATTTCATGAATTCAGCTAGAGTTTGTGGCTCTGTATAACCTAGTCTTGGGAGGTTGTAGTAATTATTGCCGCATAGGCTTATTTCACATTTATTTGGTATTTATATGAATCTCTAATTTAAAATGTCATTGTTAAATTTGCTTAATTGTTGTAAGTAATTGGCTTACATAGTCTTACAGATTAGGTGCCATCACGATGCCTATGATAGGATTTTGGGTCGTGACAAACCCGACCCAGTATAAATAAACACTATTGTGGCGTGTAGCCCGATCCGAATATCAATACACATACATATATTGTTCATATGAAATCGTCAAACGACAACCTAGCATGGGAAGGTTTGTAACATAACACCAAGAAAACAAATACGCGAAATTCAACTAGGGGATACATACTTGAACCAAGTAAGATGAGCAATACAACATCCTAGAGCTAGTCTCCCACATATAAAGACAACAAGGAAGTGTAGAACATGAAACAAGGAAGAATGTACGTCAGGTAAAACCAAGTATCAAGTATAGGTGTGTAATAAGTGAAATCATGTGGCAAGTTGAGGTATGAAAAAAGTAAAGGCAGGTAGTAAGTGAAGGCATGTAATAAGTGAAGAATCAAATAAGCAAACCCCATAGCAAATAGAAACATCTAACATGTACGGGCTAATAACAAGTAAAGGCATTAATTTGAAGAGGACATGTTGAATAAGTAAATCAAGTAAAAGCATATAAGTAACAGTAAAATAAGAGGTAAAAGCATAGCGATAACAGTAACAGGCCAAAAAGGAAACACTTAGGTAACTACATAAGGAATATAATGGAAAAGTAACCTACAATACATCAAACATTAATAGAAACCAAGGTAGAGAGCATGTAAGTGCTTAACGAATAAGTAATCTTAACAAGAATAAAACTCCCATTCTTCTCACATGGTAACAACTAACCGTCCAATCTTATTTCATACCATAAATCAATACCCATCGTGCCAAATATAGCCCTAAGGACCCCAATCACCATCTTTTTATGGATAAAGAAGCACAAGTGACATGACAATAACATGTATAGATATAAGTTTGTGATATTACGATCAACTTAAGTATGCAAACGAATCTAAAAAACATCACATTAAATCCTTTTTAAGATGTCTTATATTCTAGCATGATTTCTAACACAGTTAATTGAGTTTATTAGTCATTGAATTAAATGAAGCATAAGATAAGGGATCACCAAGTTCAATAAAGGCACAAAGAAGCATATAATTCCCCCTCCCGGGCATGGAAACCCTGGCACATGCATATACACTCGTCACCTCGTATATGCATTACCCCTCCATGTAGCAAACAATATAATTTAGTAGGAAAAATTTATCTCACAAAGCTAGGCAAGACACTTACCTCATTCCAAAACACAACCAACCACCACTTCACCTTTAGAACAAGCCTCCAAACCAATCAAATCTAGCCAAATACCATTCAAAAAATTCAAAACAAACTTTAAAAACTACCCACGAATGAAAAGGTTTGTTTTTTTATCATAGTTAAAAAAGTCAACAAAAAGTCATCCCGGGCCCATATGGTCAAAATTTGAGATTCGGACCAAATCCGGATTACCCATTCAACCTGAGCCCTAACATGTGATTTATTCTGAAATCCAACCTCGATTTGAGGTCTAAATCTGAATTTTACAAAATTTCTAAATTCTAATCCCCCAATTTCTACTTTGATATTCATAGATTTGATGTTACAATTCGTGAAAATGTAGTTTAAAATGATGGAAAACTAGCTAAAGATGCATACCAATGAATTTGGGAAGCAAATCCTCTTCGGAAATTGCATCTATGGAGTTTTAGGGTTGAAAATAGTGTAAAATAAGCCAAGTTCTGAAATTCTCACTTTTTATCCGACTGCAGACGTCGCAATTGCGATCTCTTATTTGCAATTGCGACCATCGAAAAAGTAAACCGCGATCAGTGTCCCTGCCGCGCTGAATTCGCATATGCGACTTATACCTCGCATTTGCGAAGCTCCCAACCATCGCGAATGCGCTGCAAATCCCAACCATCGAAAAATCGACACCGAGGTCGGAAATGCGATCAATTCTTCCCAAATAGCGAAGACCCAGCCCCAGTTCCCACTTTGCATTTGCGAGCCTGACATCGCACATGTGAGGCTCGCAATTGCAATCAGATCCTCATAAATACGTGACTTGCAACATCATACCAGCATCAGCCATGCTCAAGTAGTTCCAAAATCAATCGATACTCTTTCGGAAGTCACCCAAGCCCCTCGAGCTCCAATCCGAACATTCACACAAGTTTAATAATATCGTACAAACTCACCCACTACCTCGAATCAGTAAAATAACATCTAAAGTCACGAATCAATCATCAAAACTCAAGAATTTTTAGTTTTAAAAAGCAATTCCAATCTTTCACATAATAGGCTGAAACGCCCTCGGGTCACCCGGGACTCCAACTGAATATGCGTACAAGTAAGAAAAACATCATATGAACCTACTCGAATTGTCAAAATACCGATTCAAGATTGTTTGCTAAAAACGTTGACCGTGGTCAACTTTAGGCATTTTTAAAGTCAAAAATAACATTTTCTTTAAAAATTAACAATTAATTATTTTGAAAATCGACACGGACCATACACACAAGTCATAAATCATAAAATATAGCTATAAAAAGTCTCAGAACACATAAAGAAAATTGGCACTCAAAATGACCGGTCTGGTTGTTATAGTATGTTGTAATCATATAATGTTTGTATAAGATCCATGTTTCCATGTGAGAGTTGTTGATGTACTTTGACGTAGTTTATTGTCACGGCGCACAATCCCAACCTATCATTATGGCGCCTAACACAGTTGTTAGGCAAGCCAACAATCGCATAACAACTAAACATCTGAATAAAACATGTTTTAATAAAATCAACGGAAAAGGTTCAGAAATACACTTAACGTATTAGAAATGGCTCAAAAATGCCCTCTTTCTACCTATGGGTTCAAATTTGTCCTTAATGTTATTTTTAGGCTTAAAAAGACCCCTCTCTTAATGGAAAGATGACATGGCATTGATGGGCATTTTAACATTAAGGACAAATTTGGACCCATAGGTGGAAGGAGGGCATTTTTGAGCCATTTCTAATATGTTAAGGGCATTTCTGACCCTTTTCCGTTTTAATTAAACATTTAGCATTTATTTACTCTGGAAAAAAGTGATTTATTTTTTACTAAAAAATGAAAATATTTTTTTTCCAGTTTTTACAAAAAACACAGCTTTAAAAAAGGCTGAAAAATATTTTCTAAAGCAATGTTTTTGTAAAAGCTGAAAAAAAACATTTCCTCTTCTTCTTCCTTCCTATATGCTTTCTGAGTTCATTTTTTTATATATATTTTAGTTTTTCTAATGAGTTAGTATATCAAAACTGAAATATTTTCATTTTTCAGTTTTTAGTAAACATAAATTCACTTTTTTCCAGACTAAATAAATGTTGCATATTTAATTAAAATACCATTTTTCCAGAACTCAGAAAGCCAATCTATTCCTAAATAAATGTTACATGTTTAACTAAATAAATGCTACATTTTTCGAGACTAATGAACTTTTTTACTAAAAACTGAAAAAAACAAAAATATTTCAGTTTTTATATACGGACTCATTAGAAGAACTCAAATATATAAAAAATGAACTTAGAAATCATATGGACAAACAAGGAAGGAAGAAGAAGAGGAAATATTATTTTTTACCTTTTACAAAAACATTGCTTTAGAAAATTGCTTTTCAGTTTTTGTTTTAGTTTTTATAAAAATATTATTTTAGAAAATATTTTTCAGCTTTTTTTAAAGCAGTGTTTTTGTAAAAACTGGAAAAAAAAATATTTTTATTTTTTCAGTTTTTAGTAAAAACAAATTCACTTTTTTCAGACTAAATAAAT
Organism: Nicotiana otophora; assembly: GCA_000715115.1. NCBI lineage: Eukaryota > Viridiplantae > Streptophyta > Magnoliopsida > Solanales > Solanaceae > Nicotiana > Nicotiana otophora. The sequence continues at coordinate 92,306 of AWOL01S0022026.1, read as the reverse complement.
GCTACATGTTTAATTAAAATGCCCATCAATGCCATGTCATCTTTCCGTTAAGAGAGGGGCATTTTTAAGTCTAAAAATAACATTAAGGGTAAATTTGAACCCATGGTGGAAGGAGGGCATTTTTGAGCCATTTCTAATACATTAAGGGCATTTCTGACCCTTTTCCGTTTTAATTAAACATTTAGAATTTATTTACTCTGGAAAAAAGTTTATTTTTACTAAAAAATGAAAATATGTTTTTTCCAGTTTTTACAAAAAAGGCTGCTTTAAAAAAAAACTGAAAAATATTTCTAAAGCAATATTTTGGTAAAAGCTGAAAAAAAAACATTTCCTCTTCTTCTTCCTTCCTTGTTTGTCCATATGCTTTCTGAGTTCATTTTTTTTATATATATTTTAGTTCTTCTAATGAGTTAGTACATCAAAACTGAAATATTTTTGTTTTTTCAGTTTTTAGTAAAACTAAATTAACTTTTTTCCAGACTAAATAAATGTTACATTTTTAATTAAAATGCCATTTTTCCAGAACTCAGAAAGCCAATCTATTCCTAAATAAATGATACATGTTTAACTAAATAAATGCTACATTATTCGAGACTAATGAATATTGTTTACTAAAAACTGAAAAAAAAAAATTTCAGTTTTGATATACGGACTCATTAGAAGAACTAAAATATATAAAAATGAACTTAGAAAGCATATGGACAAACAAGGAAGGAAGAAGAAGAGGAAATATTATTTTTCACCTTTTACAAAAACATTGCTTTAGAAAATTGCTTTTTAGTTTTTTTTTTTTAGTTTTTACAAAAATATTATTTTAGAAAAATTTTTTCAGCTTTTTTAAAGCAGTTTTTTTGTAAAAACTGGAAAAACAAATATTTTCATTTTTTTCAGTTTTTAGTAAAAAAAAATTCACTTTTTGCCAGACTAAATAAACGCTACATATTTAATTAAAATGCCCATCAATGCCATGTCATCTTTCCGTTAAGAGAGGGGCATTTTTAAGCCTAAAAATAACATTAAGGGTAAATTTGAACCCATAGGTGGAAGGAGGGCATTTTTGAGCCATTTCTAATACGTTAAGGGCATTTCTGACCCTTTTCCGTAAAATCAATAACGGAAAATTTCATAAATATCTGATAAAAAGTAACTGAAACTCTACTACAATCATCCCCAAAACCTAGTGTCACCGAGTACATGAGCACTAATAAGTATCAACAAAAACCAAAACTCTAGTACAACTGTCTGAATGATAGAACAGTACTGAAGAAAATAGAAGGAAAGGGAGTCGAGGTCTGTAGATGGCATATCAGCTACCTTGAAGTCTCCAAGCAAGTACTTGCAATGATCTAGCAATCACCGCGTCCAGATGTACCTGGATCTGTATATGAAGTGTAGAGTGTAGTATGAGTACAACCGACCCAATGTACTAAATACGTAACAGGACTAACCTTGGGCTGAAAGCACTAACGAGCTTAGAATGATATAATTGTAACCAATATAATGACAACAAATGTAAGATAATGAAAATGACAGTAAATAACTCAGGAAAACTTCCATATTCAGCTCGTTCATGGTACATAAATTTAGACATGCTTTCATGTTCACAATTTAAAGACCAACACTGATAAGAACACGTCAAGTATAGCTAGCATAAGGAGCGGTTCTCTATGCCTGTATCTCAAATATGCATGTCAAATGTAAGGTATCACAATGATATTCCCTGGTACTCACACTCTCAAAGTAGTGAATCTGTCTATCTCAATTACCCACTCATCACACACAGAATTACTCTGCACTGTACTGGTGCCTAGCATCAATGGCCCCCACCAAAGCATATGTATATGTATCATTGTGCTTGCGCTCACAGCTGGTATTTCAAACTCCGGAGGAGCGAATCCTGCCCAAGCGCTAATATAAAGCTTATAAGGCATGCTGCAGCGTGTAACCCGATCCATAATAGTAAATAATCCACTAAGGCCTGCTATAGTGTGAAACCCAAAGCAAAATAACACTCACAACCTGGCTCTCAGGCCCACGTCAGTCATCAATCTCTCAAGTCTCAAGGGCTCACAGATATCGTACCACTTAGCCCAAAATACGATAACATGTAATGTAACAATGAATGATAATACAAACTGAGATATGATATGCAAATAAAGAATCATGGTTGAGTATATAATTGAAGTTAAAGCATATCACTCATATCAGCATAATAACCTGATTAGATCTCAACCGGATGAGCACATAGCCTAAACATGATTTCTAACATGAATCAAAGTTCAATTACTCTAACCAGTAGTAATTAGAAAGATAAAAGAAGACATGATATCAACACAGTATAAGTATCTACTCGGATCATGATTGCCACAGTGCACGCCCACACACCTGTCACCTAGTATGTGCGTCACCCCAACACAAACCACATAACATGTTTTCCAAGGATTTATACCACCAGTTCCAAGTTTAGAAGTGCTACTTACCTCAAAGTGCATAACTCACTACTCCAACAAGCCCTTTCCTCGCGAATCGGCCTCTGGAAAACTCAAATCTATTCAAAAACAACTTAACACAATCAATACAAACTATAGGAATTGATTCCATACAATAAAGCTAACATTTTTAACTAAAATAAAAAAGTCAAATAGGGTACGCACTTCGTAACCCGACAAAATTCACAAGATCCAAACACCCATTCAATTACGAGTCCAACTATATTAAAATCATCCAATTCAAACCAGAAATCGTCGCTCAAATCCCCAAATCTTACTCTCCAATACAAAGTCCAAAAATTCTCCAAATTTCACCTCAAACTCACTTAATCTAGGTGTATAAATCAATGGATATTCAATATTAATGGACTAAAGTGATTAGAAGTCACTTACCTCTTCAATCAAAGTAGAAATCTCTCAAACAATTTCCTTAGTCCGAATTTCAAAATCCCAAAATTGAGAAAATCAACCGAGCCCTTCTATTTTATTCATATGCCAGCGATTCCGCATCTGCGGACTCCATGATTGCTTCTGTGCTCACGCTAAAGGAGAAATATCCTCGTTTTTGCGAAGATCACTTAAACTCTGACCTGCCGCTTCTGCGATTCTCCTCGCACTTCTGTGCGTTCGCTCCTACGAAAGTCCTTCCGCATATGCGGTGTAAGCCCAGGCCACGCTTCTCTGCATCTATGACCCAAAATCCCCATCTGCGGTCTCGCAGATGTGGTCCTTCTCAACACTAGCGAAGCACCCATAGCCAGCCCATTTTTTCTTCTACATTCCTCCAGTAGCACCAGCAGTGTCCTCCCTGCAGCCAAGCCCACTGCAGGTGCAATTACACCAGCAATCCAAATATCTTCAGAAATGCTCTAAGTCCAATATCGATTAGTTAACCATTTGAAATTGGCCCAAGGGCCCTGATGTCACTCCCTAAACCTGGGGAGGTGAGACCTACACTTGGTACCTCACTTCACCAAGCGTACCAACTTGACACTGGGGGACTTTGAACATACAATGTGATACTTTGGCCACAGGGCCACGTTGCAGGACAATTTGTGAAAGAAATAATAAAACAAAATTGAGACTAGCTCCAACTGAACATCAATATAAAGTTGGGCAGGCAATGCCGTCATAACTACTACAACTAACAAACCAAACAATATATATACATACAAGTCCGACAAGGCCAACATACTTCACTGACTCACGTGATACGTCTACAAGCTTCTACTGTTGGTTGTACCGTGGCCGAAACAGTGCCCGAACCTACCCATATAATCTCTATGTATAAAATGGATTCCAAGGTCTGGACCTGGTAACTCCGGGGGAGAAGAGCTTAGCAATCGGGCTGATGTTTGTCTCTGTCTACTATGAAGGTCTATCCGACTGTCTACCGAGACCTGCAGGCATAGAATGCGGCGTCCTCGGCAAAAGGGACGTCAATACAAAATAATGTACTGAGTATGTAAGGCAACATAATAACTGAAAGTTGAACTAAGCTGATAATATAATAATTGAAAGTAACTGAGAGTCAAACATTATCTGAATATATGTTTACCTGCTGATACTGACTCAACTCTCTCAATATAGTAAGTAAAATTGTTGTCAGGCCCTTTAAGGCTCGGTACATATAACTACTCTGTCATAAGCACTCGACCATACTAGGTTTGGTATCTCGGCCATTCTGGGGTCGTTCATAGTTTGTTGGCCACAATAAGCTTGGTATATAACTTAACATCTGATCATAGGTTGCTCAATAGGGGCTGCCCACTGATTATAACTCGATAGTGGTGAAAATAGTGTAATACTGCCCAATAGGGACCTGCCCACCAATTATAGCTTGATGGTGGTGAAAATATTGTAATACTCTCTCTCTCTCTCTCTCTCTCTCTCTCTCTCTCTCTCTATCTCTCTCTATCTCTTTATATATACACACACTCGCTGTTCTCTTGACTGGAAGAGGACGATACTTAACTGAATATAATGATGTCTCGATAAGGGAGAATACTGTAACTTATGAGACTAGGATAATGTACATAAGTTTAGGAATACGAATATCTCTTTATGTCTCGTTATCAAACTCACGTAATTATGGGAACACGCAAAAAATGAAGGAAAGGTTTAGCCTTAACATACGTGTAGCAATCTTCCCAATAACCACGCTAAACTCAACTAGTTGCACATTAATCTACAACCACAAAAATGATGCTATCATTATGCTATAAAAAGTAAAACTAATGTACAACAAATGGCTAGCTCATTCTACATTAAAATGGGTAGCATCTCCGCTGATTTTGTTACATTTATCACGTCCTATATTGCAACAATAACCCGAACAACAACTAGTATCTATTGGAATACAACAAGCACAATAACACGTCGAGTGGCAAGCTAGGTTCATGTCTAATAAAACCATATTTTGAACCCTTTGACTCTTATTTATATTCAAAAAAATATTGATAATAACATCACAATATACCCAGGTTATTCCATAAATTTTTCAGCCATAAAATGTTGAAGAACACCTCCCAAACAGTCCAGCAACCAACAACAATACTAACAAGCCTTTCGATCGATATCTTACAAGTTCTAGCTTCAACGACTTAGTCGTAACATGGATAAACAGAAATACATGTAGAGTGAGAGGTTCTTTTACCTTTAAACATATGGAACAACTCGAATTTGAGATTACTTCACCATAAAGTTGTCACGATCCAAACCGATGGGCCGCGACGGGCACCCGGCATCTTACTCAACCGCGTACCAACGTAACGTATCTTTCGTATCATGCTATCATAGGTAAATGAGCCGGAGAGTCTGTCGTGAGATAAGTAGAATAAAACATGAGGAAAAACTCGACATTGGACGACCCGACATGTAATACAAACTTATACATATGACATACAATATAAGACCAAAATGATCACTCGTATACTGAACATAGACCGACAAGGCCATACAATCTTTCACGTACATGACATATGTCTACAAGCCTCTAAGAGTAGATAAATACCATAAAGGTCGGGACGGGGCCCCGCCATACTAAACAATACATGTCCAAATCATACTGACAAAATAAGCAACTCCGGAGTAAATGAAGCGTACCAACACCTTCCGCTGAGCTGATAGCCTACTTGGAGGACTCTCAACCTGTCTATCGGGACTTGCGGGCATGAAACGCAGAATCCCCAAGCAAAAGAGACGTCAGTACAAATAATGTACCGAGTATGTAAGGAATGCAAATCAGTAAATAAAAGACATAGAGAAACATAGAGTAAAAGACTCAACATGTAAGTCTGAATAGCTCTGTGAATCATTTTATATTTATAATGTCATGCATATGCGTATAAATTATGTACCATGCATAGGTATATGCGTACATAACATCATCAAACCTCTGAGGGCATCCCATCATATCATCTCGACCATTGCGGGCAAATCATCAACGTATACCAGTGGATCAGGTGGTGGTGCGTATATAATGCCATAACCTTTTCACATATCCCATATACATATAATATATGCGTATATAACGCCATCTAGTCATGGGTAAATGTACATGTATAAATAAATGAAATGCATAAGAAATACGTTATTAAGATTTCTCGGAATGTCATAAGATAAATATGCCTTTCGGATAACTTTATTAACTACATATTTTTCTGAGACCCAAGAACAGAAGATATAATAATAATTCACATGGGGAATCAACAATATAGGCACTCCAAATACTTCTATGAATAGAGTAATTTATGAAAGCTGTGCGTTTGCTCGTTTTGTTTGTATCGTATGAATCATGCTAAAAAGAAAGAAGACATAGCCTTAACATACCTGAGCCGATTCTCTTGACAATCCCTCTAACACACGTCAATCATGACGAAACACGTAATGGCAGATCGAAGTAGGGAAAAATCCATATGATATTCTTGGGATATATTTTACCGTGCTCTCTTATAATTGCATCTCATGCTGCTATTACATGATATAATATCATATGGATTTTGTGTAACTTCATCTGCACTTTGTAGTTATAATCATTTTCATTTTGTATATTTAGAGAGGCCTTCTTAATAGCATTCTTCAACCAAAATAAGATAAGGTGCACATACCTTAAATATTGCCACGACCTCCTTAAGCATAAGAATAGGTGGCAATTTGCTGGCAGAATTCCAATACCCCCCTCCGTCCCCGGTGAATTGTTGCCCCCTTAATAATTATCCAAAATCCCACTTAAATAATTATTCACAAACTCTTCTAATTAATTTGTTAATCTCCTATTAACCAATAATTAATTAATTACCCACATAATTAAGAATAATCTCAAATTACTTAAATTACTACTCACTTTTAACATACTTTATATACCCTACTATCATGCTCATGTGGTACCTTGTATGGAACTAGTCCACAAAATACCAGGTATTATAGCTCGGACCGTATTTTATCCGAAATTGACAACCTTCAACGAAACTCATTTTCTTTGATTCGTTTAGCCTTTAACCTTCACGGTACTTACTTATCGCCTGCTTATAACCTCAAAAATAATCTCATTCCCGAGTCTACGTCGATTAACTTACGACGAAACTTTAACGTATGAAAATGCGGGATGTAACATCTCATTTTCTAGCTTTCATCAATTTACTTATGGCGTACTTGCACATACAAAAACATGGGGTGTAACATCATTCCCCCCTTTGGAATATTCGTCCTCAAATGTTGACAGATGCACTTATCATTATCATAACCTATGTCTTCCAAATGCTTTAGTTCTCTCCTTGCCATCTAGGCAACTGTTTTGTGAATAAATACAAAGGCCAGGGAATTCCCCCATTTAGGCCTCTTTCTCATACCACAACTTGTGGTCTGAATCTTCCCAATCTCATAACTGTTGCTACCTCCTATCATGCAACTTGTACGACTCTGACTTTGTATGCACGCCTATGCGACTCTTCTCTCCTCTCACCTCCAGCTTTTAGCCAATCTCTATGCCTTACTTCGGTTTATTTCCAAACTCCAGGTTACTCTCGTTGCTTATTCCATTTGTATAAATCTATGTCATTTAATGCTTCCTCGTTACTGTTCATCTTAGGAATGACGGCCTAATCTCATCTCATACTTGTAACTTTTATCCATCCATTATTGATTCACCTCAGTATTGAACTACAATCTATCACTGATAACTTGAAACCTCTTACGTAATCTCTAGGGCTCACGTTGCATCGAGGAACATTGGAACTAATTTTTCTGATCCACCTGGGGCAATACCATACTTCCATATACGTATTTCATAGTATCCCAATGTGATTCACCTTATGTGGGTATTTTAATCATGTACAATTCATGAAATGCCCCTTTTTGTTTCTTCAAATCATTACTCAATCAAAGGCCCAAATGTCATCCTTTATCTATCACAATTAAACCCTTATTCTACTACCAGGGCAACATTCCATCTCTTCCAAATGCTATTAGTCTTAGACTCCTTTGAGTTCATGCAGGCTATACTATTTTCATGGCCTTAATCCCGAGGACTTACCCATTCTCGTCACCATCTCACTCGCCCTTTCTTATCCTTACTCTTGTCTTCCTAAAACCTTGTCGCTTTACCATACTTTATCTTGCGCCCTACACGTATCTATTTATACTACTCGCAACTTTCCTTCAACTTGCTTGCATCATAGATTTCCTTATGTCATCCTGGAATATCAAAAGAGACATAACATCGTCTCTAACTCTTCTTTGCTCTCCTAAGTAGACCTCTCAGTACCTAGAAACCATGGGCTGGAAGATATGCCACTGACGACTCCGCTATGGATAATGAATCCCCGCGCTTCTAGCCTTCTATCCGAAGTATGGACTATTCACAACCTTCTGCATTTGAGTATCTCGTACGTTGTTCACTTTAACCTTACTTACCTTAAAAGTTTGCATCACATCTCATATCTCTTTCATGACCTCCCTTCCACATAGGTATAATTCACGTCCACAACCTGAAGCTCTATTATAATACTTGTACCTCTGGTGCATACACAATCTGGTGGAGCTTTATACTGACATCTTATGAGGCTGGTACTTCTCTAATTAGCCTTATCGTATAGCCGTTATAAAATATGGTTGTTGTACTATTTCTCTTGTACCTCTAACATTAAGGGTGATACTGCAATGTTCTCAATCACGATTTCTATAATTTCCTGGGTCCAATAATCAGACTTATGATTTACTTGGTTGATGTAACTCTTTAGTTTCCTCTTTCTCCTGATCAGCCTTTATGTAGGCTTAAGCTATCTTCCGATCTGCGGCTCTTGGTATTAGTTATTACTTTAGCCTTTCATGGGCGCTATGGAATATCAATGATGCAATTTATTAACAATTCAATCCTTTGTCTATGACCTGGACTCAATTCATTCTTTTAACTTATACGGGAGTCTTCTACGGCTGTATGATTGTCAACATATATGCAACATGGATAATACTCTGAAATCTTAAGTACGTTCATAATGTAACTAACTTTGGATCATTGATCGACTAATTTCTTTCGTTCCTTCTCATATTTCTTTAAACGTAAGCTATTACTTCTCCAGGTTTTTCTGCCCTCTTGTTGCGTGCATACTTAGCTTATCTTAGTTCTCACGCATGCCAGAGTTTTTGTGCAACTCATATAATCTCGAATCCTACTTTTGATTTTATGTCCCGTTCATTAGCCACGGTAGGTGCCCCTTTCTTATGGAGTGCATACAATATTATAGTGAGTCTATTTTTACATGACCATTTCTTCTTCAAATTACTATGCTTAGGTTGAAACTTTCTTCCTTATTTTTTTGGCTAGTCTTCGTTGTAGTACTTAGGGAAGAACCTTTGACTCTTGTAAAGCTGCGAGCTTATTACATCGTATATTTGACGGAAATTTTTTGATGTCCTTCCTCGCCTATAATTATCTGTATTTACTTACCTCCATGCCCTAGTGCTTGAAGGGTTGCTTTTGAACTGATATTTTGAATGTCTTCCCAGTGGCACTCTCTTTTATTTCCGTAACACTCATACGATACCTTTAACTACCCCAACTCCTATATGAATATTTCTCAAGTAGTACAATGTAATAGCTGCGATGCTGAATTCACTATATTTATCTTGCTCAATCTGTTGATTTGTCTGTATCCTCTTGTCTAGCCATAAGTAGGCTTATCCTCAATCAACTACTAACTATTCGTTAGGCCATTTTCATATCGATATTCTGCGTAATCTTTCTTGGGTTATTTTCTTTGTCTTAACTTACGTCTCGCACTGGTTCCTTATGTATCAATAACATTTCGGGTAGGAACCCTTACTTTTTCTCCTTGAGGTTGTGTTTGCATAATGTTCTGAAATTGTCGCATATTTGTAGGATTTGAATAAGTGCAATCTCATCCCTTTTCTCATTTTTATCGCATTCTTCCTTCATCATTCCATAGTTATTAGAACCACTTAATTCTAACTTAATGCCATATCACTCCATATTCTCCCCTTTAGGGAAGTACTAAGATTTAGTGCTACAACGATCCATATATAGATATTTTACCTCTTCATCTTTGGCGTCTTTTCACATCATCGATGACCCTTACTCGCCTTGTGGTAATCCTTCTGTATCAATGATAACAAAATTCTTTACTCACGAGGGAGACACTTAATGTAACTAGCACACATACTCCCTTAAGATTAACTTTACTCATATTGCTTGCTTTAGGGAAGCGTCTTCCTAAATGAACTTTAAAGGTCATTCTTCTATTGTCTATTCTATTATTGCTGGAACGCGATCTATGAAATTATCACAATGCTGACTATTATCAAATCACTCAATCCCTAATTCATGTTTAGTTTACCTTGTTCACCAGCCCATACTGATTTGTATTACTCTGGGGTCTAACTTTTCCTTCTGGTAATTATGCTAGATTCACAAACTTATTTCTCGAAATAAGAATATGACTTTATGGCCTATACTCTTTTGTTGTCTCAAGGTATGACACCTCTCATCTTTTTCATCACTTGACTATAGACTCTATAATACTGTCATTTGTTTTATCTACCATTGTCATCCATGTATCACATCTTACTCATAATGCTTCATTAAGTCTCTTCTTATTTTTCTGCTAACATTTATGTCTATCACTTAATTCTGAAAACTGCAACAAGACATTGTTTTGCTTCAAGCTCCCCTTGCTCCATTTATTGGCTCTTCGAGTTTCTTAACATTCTCTCTCTACTAGGGATGGGAGACATATTAAGGTAATATTTATCCCATCTAGGCTTTCAGTGCCTATCTTTGTATTTTTTTGAGCATTCTAATATTTATATCTAGCTATACTATTCTAGAGTCACCATCTAGATGTCTCGCAAGGAGATCTATTAGCACATTTGCAATATCATTCAGAAATGTCAAATAATGCAGACAATCTATCCACCATTTTGGGTTACTCTAACCCCAGCCGGATCCTGATATCCTTCCTTCTTTTAAACCATATTTGTTAGCTCCCATAGGGCATAACTAAGATGGGTGTGGCCGATTGTACATACATCTGTTATTGTTGAAGGTAACTCAAAAGGCTTATATTTCTCTGCCTGAATTGTAAATACTGATAATCTTCATTAACTGGGTGCCTCACACCCTTATTCACCTTGCTTCTTTCACTTGTTGAAACTTGTATCTACCTTCTGGTTCTCTCGTTGCATTTTACCATAAGGGTGGCTAGATATTCAAGCCTTAAGTCTCCTTATGAAGAGAAGCTTACACGTCTTAGTACACACATGATCTGCTGAAGACCTTACATTTACTCATCGTAAGCATCATGCAGAATTGAGTTCCTCTGATTCAACTCTTCCACCGCCACATGAAACCTCTTACCAACTGTCTTTTTGCTGTAGGTATCATTGTATTACGAATAAGATAGAGTTTAGGAAATTGAGTTCTTCAACTGAGCTCTACCACACGATCTAGAGTAACAAGAAAGAGTGACAGTCCTAAATTCCCTGTAGCCTCCTACTTATAAGTGTGGTGCACAACACACTCATAAATAAGACTCTACTAGACACGGCTTGTAGACTCCCTAGGATAGAACTGCTCTGATACCACTTTTGTCACGACCCATACCGATGGGCCGCGAATGGCATCCGATACCTTACTCAACCGAGTACCAACATAACGTATCTTTCGTATCATAATATCATAGGTAAATGAGCCGGAGAGGCTGGCATAAGATAAGTAGAATAAAATATGAGAAAATACTCGACATTGGATGACCTGACATGTAATACAAAGTTATACATATGACATACAGTATAAGACCAAAATGATCACTCGTATACTGAACATAGGCCGCCAAGGTCATAAAATCTTTCACATACATGACATATGTCTACAAGCCTTTAAGAGTAAATAAATACCATAAAGGTCGGGACAGGGCCCCGTCATACTAAACAATACATGTCCAAATCATACTGACCAAATAAGGAACTCTGGAGTAAATGGAGCGCACCAACACCTTCCGCTAAACTGATAGCCTACTTGGAGGACTCTCAACATGTCTATCGGGACCTCCGGACATGAAACACCGTGTCCCCAAACAAAAGGGAAGTCAGTACAAATAATGTACCGAGTATGTAAGGAATGCAAATCAATGAATAAAACACTTAGAGAAACATGGAGTAAATGACTCAACATGTATATCTGAATAGCCTTGTGAATTATTTCATATTTATAATGTCATGCATATGCGTATAAATGTCGTACCATGCATAGGTATATGCATACATAATATCATCAAGCCTCTGAGGGCATCCTATTATATCATCTCGGTCACTGTGGGCGAATCATCAACATATACCAGTTGATCAGGTGCTGGTGTGTATATAACTTCGTAACCTTTTCAGATATCCCATATACATATAATATATGCGTATATAACGCTATCTAGTCATGGGTCAATGTACATGTATAAATGAATAAAATGCATAATAAATACATTAATAAGATTTCTCGGAATGTCATAAGATCAATATACCTTTCGGATAACTTTATCAACTACTTATTTTTTTGTGACCCATAAACATAAGATATAATAATAATTCACATGGGGAATCAATAATATAGGCACCCCTAATACTTCTATTAATAGAGTCATTTATGAAAGTTGTGTGTTTGCTTGATTTGTTTGTATCGTATGAATCATGCTAAAAAGAAAGAAGGGATAGCCTTAACATACATCAGCCGATTCTTTTGACAATCCCTCTAACACGCATCAATCGTGATGAAACATGTAATGGCGGATAGAAGTAGGGAAAAGTTCATATGATATTCTTGGGAATGATTGTACCGTGCTCTCTTAGAATTGCATCTCACGTTGCTATTACATGATATAATCTCGTATGGATGTTGTGTAACTTCATCCGCACTCTGGAGTTATAATCATTTTTAGTTTGTGAATTTAGAAAGGCCTACTTAATAGCATTATGCAACCAAAATAAGATAAGGTACACATACCTTAATTATTTCCACCACCTCCTTAAGCATAAGAATAAGTGGCAATTTGCTGCTACATTCCCATAGCCACACGTGAATTGTTGTCCCCTTAATAATTTTCCAAAATCCCAAATAAATAATTATCCACAAACTTCTAATTAATTTGTTAATCTCCCATTAACCAATAATTAACCAATTACCTACATAATTAAGAATTATCTCAAATTACTTAAAATACTACTCCCTTTTAACACACTTTATGTACCCTACTATCATGGTCATGTGGTACCTTGTATGACACTAGTCCATAAATACCAGGTATTATAGCTCGGACCGTAGATTATCCCAAATTGACAACCTTCAACGAATCTTATTTTCTTTGATTCGTTTAAATTTTAACCTTCACGACACTTACTTATCTCCTGCTTATAACCTCAAAAATAATCTCATTCCCGAGTCTACATCGATTAACTTGCGACAAAATTTTAACGTACGAAAATGCGGAATGTAACATCTCATTTTTGAGCTTGTATCAATTTACTTGTGGCGTACTTTCACGTACGAAAATATGGGGTGTAACAAAAGTATCCTTCCAATGCAACCACAAGAACACGGAAGAGAAACTAGCAAGCACTTTAGATTTATCGGCATTAGAATAGCTTTGAAATACGTGAAATCACATAGAGTTGATATGAAACCCCAACACGAGCTGGAACCACTCTAAAATCAGCAATCACAAGAAGAACAAGAAACTCACTAGTTGACGGGATTTCTAGCGTGTGATTCATGTTTTTATTTTTGGTTTTCACTCTATAATCATTGAGACTACTTTGAGAGCTTTTTGGGAGAGTATAGGGTCTGGTTGGATTGAAAAGTGAACCCAAATAAACCTTTCCCCGATCTTTAAAGGTTGGAAAATCATCCACTGCCTAAGTGGGTCCCAATAGGAGCTGCTTGTGCAGTCTCCCAAAATTGTGAATAACTCTCTACTCTGATGTTGTATAGATAAAAGTTTTAATATTTTGGAAACTAGACTCGTAGATCTTAAATTTGGTAGTAGTATTATCAAGTAATTCCAAGTATATTAGGAGAAAAGCTCAGCTACATTTGACCTAATTTTTGTCACATTATGAATGTGACTTGTGATGACCTTTGCCACCTTTTATTCAACAACTCGCTTGACATAAAAACATAATACAATTATATAATACTACTAAAATAACTCATAACATAACCTCTTTATCATATTAATCACCCTAGTCTCACCCCAAAAGTACATGTTATAACATTCCAAACTTGTCGACTTTCGACGAAACTTATTTTCTCCAAATCTTTTAGCTTCTAAGCCATCCAACCCTCTTGATATTTGCAGTTCATGATTGTATATATGTTTAACCTCCAAGGTAACATGATTAACTTACTTTATGTACTTTCAAATATGATCTCATTTCTGAACCTATATCAATTTACTTACGACGTACTCTTACGTACTACAATATAGAGTGTGACATCATTCCCCCCTTTGGAACATTCGTTCCCGAATGTCGACTGATGTGCTTATCAATCTCATAACCTATAGCTCTTATGAATACTTTAGTACTATCCTTGCCATCTAGGCAACTGTTATGTGAACAAAATCCAAAGACCAGGGCACTCCCCCCCTTTAGGCCACTTTCTCATCCCATGACCTTTGGTTGGAATTTTTACAATCTCGTAACTATTGCTACCTTCTGTCATGCAGCATGTATGGCTATGTCCTTGAATGTTCCCCTATGCTACTTTTCTCTCTTTTTTCTTCCAGCTTTTATCCAATCTCCAGGCCTCATTTTGTGAACATATACAGAGCTATGACAAGTTGTACCTCTGGGCATCTATAGGTGTACTGAAGTCCTTCACATGGTACTTTTTTGAACTTACATCTTTTGCTATATTTTGTTTCATAGCCTCGATTATTTATGCTTATGGATTTACTACATATAGATAGGTTATACTATACCATAACACTTAATTTGGTTTATTATTACCGAGGTCTGATACCCAACTCGATGGTACTCTCTCGTTGCTTATCCTATATGTATAAATCTATATCCTTTAATGCTTCCTCATTATTGTTCATCTTAAGAATGACGGCCTAATGTTATCCCAAACTTGGTAACCTTTATCCATCCATTGTTGATTCACATTAATGTTGATCTATAATCTACTACTGATAAGTTAAAACATCTAACGTAATACATTGTCACTTGGTAACCTGATCCACCTAGGGATACTATATTTCAATAACCATATTCCATAGCATCCCAACGGGATTCATTTTATTAGGGCGGGGGGGGGGGGTTCTAATCTTGTGCAATTCATGAAATCCCTTTTCTTTAAATCATTACCCAATCAAAGGCTTAAACGACATGCTCTTATCTATCACAACTACACCCTCTACTACAAGGGCAGCATTTCATTTCTTCTAATTTCTCCTAGTTTTAGAATCCTCTGAGTTTATTCAGGCTATACTGAGCTTTCTAAAACTTACGAAAACCATCATCTCTCTTGTTTTGATGGGCTTAATCCTGAGGACTTACCTATTTTTGTCACTTTCTCACTCACATTTTATTATCCTTAGTCCTATCTACTTAAAACATTATCGCTCTACCATACTTTGACTTGAGACTTACACATTTCTATTTATACTACTCGCAACCTTCCTTTAACATGCTAGCACTATCGAATTCCTATCCTGCCTTCTCAATTATCTTTAAATTTAAGTAATTACTCTTCCTGATCATTCTACCACTTGTTGCATGAATACTTAACTTTTCTAATTGCCCATGAATACTTGAATTTTCTACAACTCATATGATCTCAAATATCAATTTTGATTTTTTTTTACTTCCAATTCATTAGCCATGATAGGTGCCACTTTCTTGTGGAGTGCACTTAATGTTGTAGTGAGACTGTTGTAACAAGAACAATTCTTCTTCAAGTTACTGTGTTTAGGTTGAAACCTTCTTCCTTATTGTCTCAGCTAGTCTTTCGATTTAGTACCTAGGGAAGACCGTCTAAGTTACTCTGAGCTTATTACATCTTATACGCGACATAATTTCGATGATCTTAGTTATCTATAATTATCCCTAGTTACTTACCTCCGCACCTTTTTGATCGTAGGGTTACTTATGAACTAACAAGTTTGACTGTCTCCCCAGTGGCAGTCTCTTTTGTATCAAGTGTTCATTCGCACTTATTTATCAATAACACCCTAGGAGGGAACACTTACAGCCTTTCCCCGGTGTCGTGCTTGCATAATGTTTTGGAGTAGCAACATATCTGAAGGATCTGAATAAATGCAATCTTATTCCTTTCGCCTTTTTACCATATTTTTCCTTTACTATTCCATAGTAACCTGAACCCCATAACTCCAACTTAATACCATATCACACCATCTTTCCCCTTTTAAGGGAGTAATAACATTTAATGTTATGAAGATTTACCTATAGATGTTTTACCTCTTCATTTTCGGTATCTTTTCACATCTTCAATGACCCTTACTCACCTTGCGGTAACCCTTTTGTACCCAGGATAACTGAATTTCTTACGCACTGGGGTGACATATACTTTAACTAGCACACTTAGTCCCTTTAGCTTAACTCTGCTCACAGTGCTTGATTTTAGCGAAGCGTCTTCCTGAATGACCTTTAAAGGTCATTCTTGTATTGTCCATTCTATTATTGATGGGACATTATATCTGAAATTCTCACGATGTCGACTATTATCAAATATTCTGGTCCCTACTTTTATCTTATTTACTAGCACATGCTGATTTTTATTAATCCAGGAGTCTAACATAGCCTTCTGGTAATCACGTTGGAATCACCAACTCATTTCTCGAAGTGAGGATATAACTTTATGGTTTATACACTTTATAGTCTCAAAGTCTATCTCATTTTGTCTTTTCCTTCACTTGACTAAAGAATCTGTTATCTTGTCATATTTTGATTTAGCGTTATCACCCATTTATCACATCTTACTCCTAATGTTACATTTACTCTTTTCTTATTCTCCTGCTAATATTTATAGATATTACTTTATTTTGAAAACTTCAAAAAAATAATCTTTTGCTTTAGCTCCCCTTGCTCTATCTCACTGGCTCTTCAGGTCGTCTAACTTGTTCTTTACTAGGGATGAGAGTCATACTCAGGTAAATATATATTCCTTCTAGGATTCCACTGCCTATCTTCTAAAATTTCTGAATATTCTAGCATTCATATCTGACTATATTCTAAAGTGCACCACCGGGATGTCTCACAAAGACAACTTTTACCATGTTTGCAATATCCTTAGAAAATGTCAGCTAACGCTAACAATCCAACCACCATTTTGGGTCACTCAAACCCCATATAGATCATGATATCTTATCCTTCTCTTAAACTAAATCTATTAGCTCCCCTAGGGCATAACTGAGATGGGTGTGTCCAATTGTACATACCTCTATTACTATTGAAGGTAATCATAATGCTTATATTTCTCTACTTGAATTATAACTACTGATAATCTTCACTAACTAGGTACCTCGTACCCTCTTTCACCTTGCTTCTTTTACCCGTTGATACTTATACTTTTACATTTTGATACTCTAATGGCATGTTATTAGCGAGATGGGTTAGATATTCTTATCTTAAGGTCTTAAGAAGATACTTTGCATATCTGGTATGCATGATCTGATAGGGCCTCAATCTGGGCCATGTTGTCAAGAATTCTCTCTCTGTTAGTGGCCTTACCCGTTGTTGTATTATCATTCTGGCTAGCTGTAATCTTTGTAATTACAAGCATCTCTATATCATTAGCAAACATAAGTCCTGACTCAAACTCTTACGACTCAGCTTTATAGCACGATTTGGATTTGAAAGAAGCGTAACAGACTCCAAAATGGCTTGTAGCTTCTTTTTCATATAATGTGATGCACAACACATATATAGACAAGGCTCTACCAGACATGGCTTGTAGACTCCCAAGGATAGAACTGCTTTAATACCAAGTATGTCGCATCCCAAACATGGGGAGGCGAGACCGAAACCCGGTACCTCACTTGACCGAGCATACCAAGTAACAGTCAATAAGTGTCCAGATATACCTGGATCTGCATACGAAGTGCAAAGTGTAGTTTCAGTACAACCGACCCAAAGTACTCAATAAGTAACAGGACTAGCCTTGGGCTGAAAGAAGTGACGAGCTTAGAAGGATACAGTCAGAACCAATACAATGACAACACAGGTAAGATAATGACAATGACAGTAAATAACTCAAAACAACTTCCATATTCAGCTTGTTCATGGTACAAAAATGTACACATGATTTCACGTTCACAATTTAAAGACCAACACTGATAAGAACATGTCAAGTATAGCTAGCATGAGGAACGATACATCTCTATACTTATATGTCAAATATGCATGTCAAATGTAAGGTATCACATTTATATTCCTAGGTATTCACACTCTTAGAGTACCCAATCTATCTATCTCAAATACCCACTCATCACACACACAATTACTCAGCACTGTAGGGGTGCCTAGCATCAATTCCACTCACCAAGGCACGTGTATATGTATCACTGTGCCTGTTCGCACTGCTCGTATGTCAGACTCCGAAGGGGAGGATCCTATCCAAGTACTTATATAAAGCCTATAAGGCTTGCTGCAACGTGCAACCCGATCCATAATAGCTCTCACAAGCCGTCTCTCATGCCCACCTCAGTCATCAATCTCTCAAGTCTCAAGGGCCTCACAGATCTCGTACCACTCAGCTAAACAATGATAGCATGTAATATAATAGTGAATGATAAGAGAGACTGGGATATGATATGCAAATGAAGAATCAAGACTGAGTATATATTTTAGTTAAAGGAGATAACTCAAAATAACAGAAATAGCCTCATTAAATCTCAATCGGATGAGCACATAACCTAAACATAATTTCTACCATGAATCACAGTTCAATTACTCTAACAAGTAGGAATTACACAGATAAAACAAGACTTGATATAAACACAGTATAAGAATCCACCTGGATCATGATTACCATGATACATGCCCACACTCCTGTCAAGTAGCATGTGCTTCACCACACGACAAACTACATAACACATTTTACAGGGATTTAGACCCTCAGTTCCAAGTTTAAAAGTGTTGCTTACCACAAAGTGCGCAACTCACAACTCCAACAAGCCCTTTCCTCTCGAACCGGGCTCCGAACGACTTGAATCTAGTCACAAACAACTTAATATAATCAATATAAACTACAGGAATCGATTCCATATGATAAAGTTAAGATCTTTAACTAAATTCGAAAAGTCAACCCTGGGCCCGCACTTCAGAACCCGACAAAATGCACAAAATCTGAACACCCATTTAATTATGAGTCCAACCATATCAAAATCATCCAATTCCAACCACAAATCGTTTCTCAAATCCCCAAATGTTACTCTCGAGCACATAGTCCCAAAATTCCACAAATTGCACCTTAAACACACATAATCTAGTTGTAAAAATCAATGGGTATTAAATATTTATGGACAAAAGTGATTAAAAGTCACTTACCTCATCAATCTAGGTAGAAATCTCTCCAAAACTCGCCCTAGTCAAAACTTCAAAATCCCAAAAATGAGAAAAATCAACTAATCCCTTCGATTTTATTCTTCCGCTAGCGATTCCGCATTTGCGGACGCCATGATTGCTTCTGCACTCCCGCTTTTGCAGAAAAATCCTCGCTTCTCCGAAGATCTCTTAGAATCCAACTTGTCGCTTATGCGGCGAAAATCAAGCTTATGCGGTTCTTCTCGCTCTTCTGCGCGTCCACTCCCTCAAACGTCCTTCCACATCTGCGCTACAAGCCCATACCACCCTTCTCCGCATCTGCGTTCGCGTAGATGCAATCCTTCTCTACACCTGCGAAGCTCCCATAGCCAGCCCAATTTCACTTTTGCATTCCTCCAGCCACACCTGCGAACAAGCCAACCAGGTGCGATTACACCAGCAATGCAAATATCTTCAGATATGCTCTAAATTCAATATTAGTCTGTTAACCATCCAATTCACTAAATCACAACACAAACTTAATCGAAGCATCATATCAAATCAAACAACATAATAATTACGAATCGCATCCCAATTAGCCTAATGAATCTAATGAAATTCCAACTTCTAAAATCAACGCCGAATCATATCAAACTAACTCCGATTGACCTCAAATTTTGTACACAAGTCATAAATGACACAACAGCCTTATTCCAGCTCCCGAAACCCAAACAACAAAGTCAACTCTCGGTCAAACCTCTCAACCTTCCAAACCTTCAACTTTCAACTTTTGTCAATTCAAGCCAAAATGACTTACGGACCTCCAAATCAATATCCAGATATAAGCATAAGTCAAAACTCACCATACAAAATTATAGAACAATCAAAACTCCATCCGAAGTCGTCTACACAAAAGTCAAACTCTGGTCAACTCTTTCAACTTAAGCTTCCATCCTTGGGACTAAGTGTCCCAATTCACTCCAAAACATCTGCAGAACCAAATCTGCCACCCCGGCAAGTTACATTACCACAATGAATATAGAAGAAGCAAGAAACGACAAAATGGAGCGACGATACACTAAACGATCAGTCGGGTCGTTATATTTAGCGATGTTATCACATGTTATATTGCATTATGTATCGATCTCATATACCATTGGGCCGACGAAGTAAAGTTTACGATCATCCATGGTATGTGTTTTATGAAGTATTATGCGCATGAGTTATTGATCGGATAATATTGTACATATGGTTCGCTTGATGGACCTCTAATTCATGAGTGTGACCAGAAGTTTCTAGAGAAGTAATGTATCTTCGAGAACCATAGAATCTATGCTGATTTGTTTATGTGTAAGTGTGACAGTGCCAGCTCTTGGATAAGGCTTGTAAAGTCAAGCCCCAAAATTTTGAGGACCCTCTTGTCGCTAAAAGTGGATTTTGATATTTTTTTTTCTTTACAAATTTGAACATAAATTTTTTTAATAAAAGGAAAAGAAAATTTCAAATGGATTTGAATCGAAGTGTGAAAAACATTTTGTTTCTATTGAGAAGATTATTTTGATATACTCAGTCAGAAAAAAAACTTATTTGTGCGATACACTAATTTCTTTTTAAATAATGATATTGCTTATAGAATAATATTAACATTTATTTAACAGTTGTGTTAATAATTTTACATCTAAAATGATTATAGGGTAATATATATACACACATACATACAAGTTAAGTGAAGTCAACAAGAAAATACAATGCAATGCTGCTGAAACAGTAGAGCAACTCATTTCCAATAAAAATACTAGAATTGGTTGTTCTAAAGTTTACTACTTTAACAAAACCTAACAAATGGTGTAGAGGGCATTTAAGAACGTATTTCATGCAAAGATTCTAGAACAATCAGCACATAATTAGGTTGAAGAGTCGAATAATTTAATATTTGTGTCACGACTCAAAATTGCACCTTGAGCATCATGATGACTCCTAGTCCCTAGGCCTAGGTAATCCTAACACATGTTGAGTTATTAGCAAATTTAAACCATTTAACCATTAAATATGAACTAGTAAATGACATACATAGCAAAAAAAGGATCAATATATATTTCCTAATACCGGTAGTACGAAGTCAGAATCTTTACTGAGTCTGCTAGAAATATCTAAGTACGACACAATTATAAATGAAGGTAAACAGTAATAATGAGAAACAACATAAGGCCACTCTGAGGCATGCGAACGCAATGTTAGGTATACCTTGAAGTCTCTGCAGTAAATCTCAAGCAACTAACTTATGCTCAGCATGCTTCGAGGTACCTGGATCTGCACAAAAATGTGTAGAAGTGTAGTATACGTACACCACAATCAGTACCCAATAAGTATCAAGACTAACCTCGATGCAGTAGTAATGAGTTACAAATCAAGTCACCTACTAGACATAATAACATGTGCAAAGTATTAATATAAAGCTAAAAGGGGAACGGATATCAAAAGAAATCTAAACATGGAAATAATAATAATTTAAAGCTAGCAATGAAAAGTAAAAGCAACAAATGGAAACAAGGAGTAACCAGGTCATAAAACAACAAAATTATCAGAACACGGTTAAAGTGCCAGTGAAATCAATTAAGGAAAACAAGTGACAACCAAATAATCAAGCCCTTCTAACAACGGGTTTACAACAAGAATCACCCTGAGTTACCACATCTCATAACCACAGATCACGAGTCCTGAATCACGAATCATATAGACATGTCATCTCGTGCCCACATTATCAATCACAACCGCACAGACAATTCACGTGTTGCAAGGACAACTCATGTGCCAATATCATAATCTGTTGGCATGGTCACAAGCTCACTATCACTATCCGCCTGGAATTGTCATAGGTTCATTATCAATATCCGCCCAGCAAGGTCACAGGATCAATATCACAATCCGTACGACATGATACAGGCTAATACTCCAACCATACCGCAGAGAAAGAAAATATATAAGAATACATATGCATGAGTAAAGAATAGCAAGTTTCATACTCCAGAACTAATATAAATGACATATTATAGTATATATATGTGCAAGTGTACTATCACTACCTAAGTCAACAACTATTATCTGAGACAATGAGTAGAACATTGGAAATAACGCCACAAGTCACATAATATGTATTACACACACAAACAACATCACACCATTTCACGAATATCATCAATAGTATGCCCCAAGGTCATCACATATCATCCCTGACATTGACTCCTTATCTCGCCGCATGTGCAAAAATATAGTAAATCCTCGCCTTGTCTCGCCACACATACATCAAGAGTTATCCCGCCTTGTCTCGCCACATACACAAACCCAACATATGTATATAGCCCGCCTTGTCTTGCAGCATGTGCAATATCAATAATAATAATAATAATAATAATAAAAATAATAATAATAATAATAATAATAGCACAACATAATCTTATGCAAACACCCAACATGCCCAGATTTTCCAAAAACACAACAACACAACATAACATCTCGCACCACACGTGCATATATGCCACAACATTTCCATAACAACAATACATAGCCCATGGCTCAACAATATGTAACGACCCAACTAGTCGTTTTGAGATTTAGCATTCTATTCGGTGGTTTAAGGTCTTGAGAAGCTACATATTATGTATTATGACTTGCGTGTATGGTCGTTTTTAGTTTTCAGGCGTTTCGGGATTTATTTAGAAGAATGATCCTTGTTTTAGAAGCTTAAGTGGTAAGAGTTGACTGGAGTTTGATTTTTGTGTATTCGACTCCATAATGGTGTTTTAATGACTCCAATAGCTCCGTATAATGATTTTGAACTTAGGTGTTTGTCCGGATTGGGATTTGGAAGTCCGTAGGTTGATTTGATACTTTTTGGCGAATGTTGGAAAGTCTAAAGTTTGTAAGGTTAAGAGGTATGACCTAGAGTTAACTTTGTTGATATCAGGTTCAAATTATGGTTCTGAATGTTGTGCCATTTGAGACTTGCATATAAAATTTGAGGTCATTCTGAGTTGATTTGATATGGTTCGGTCTAAGTTGTAGAAGTTAAAAGCTCATTTGTTCATTAGTGTTCAATAGAGATGCAATTCGTAGTTTTGATGTTGTTTTGTTTTATTTGAGGCCTCGAGTAGATCCACGTTATATATTTGGATTGGTTGGTGTGATTGAACGGGGTCCCAGGATCCCCGAGTGTGTTTTGGATGAGTTTCGGGCCATTTCGCCCATCTTTGGAGTTGCTGGTTTTCTAGTGTATCAGTTGTTCTTCGCGATCGGGCAGATGAAGCTACAATTGCGTAGTGATTCTTGGAGCTGGGTATTTTTTTCATCGCGGATGCGATAGTGGATACGCGTTCACGAAGGTTTTAGCTGGTTGTTGTCTACGTTCGCTTCCTGGGTTCCGCGTTTGCGTAAGGAAGTTGGGGGCTGGGTGAATTACTCATCACGTTCGCGATGTGTTGGACGCATTCACGAAATTTGTCTCATTGTTCATCGCATTTGCAAGGTATGTGTCGTTAATGCATAGATTATTTTCTCTGACAGTGAAGATGTGATTCGCGATCGCAAAGAAAAACCTCTAGGCAAACTATATAGTACTCTATTTCAAGGGCTTTTGTTATTTTATCACTTTTTGAGTTAAAGAGCTCGGTTTTGGGCTATGTTGGAGGGGCTTTTCACGATTTCGATTGGAGTAAGGATTCTTGACTTGGATTCTGTTATATTTCATGATTCCATCTTTATTTTTATCATTTAATTAGTACTTTGAATTGGACAAATGGGGGATTTTAGTAAAAACCTTTCTAAAATATAAATTGATAATTTGAAGGCCGATTTGAGGTCGAAATGGGATGATTTTGGTATTGTTGGACTCGTATTAGAATGAAGGTTCGGATTCGATGGCTTTTGTTTAGTTCCGAGGTGTCAGGTCCGAGTTAACTTATTGGTATTCATTAAAGATCGAAGCTTTATTATCAAAATGTTATTTCACATAGCTTTTATTTATGATATTAAGTTATTTTGCCAAGATTCGAGTCGTCTGCAGGTTGTTCACACAAGAAGGGTTTCATGACCAAATTTCCACTATAGGCCGTTATGGTGTCTAACGTCGCCGTTAGGCAAGCCAACGGTGAACTATCAATTTAAATAGTCATTTTATTACTTTTAAAGTCATGAATTTTATTTCATAAATATTAAAATAAAACATAGGAGTGAAATATATCAATAGGCAAAAATCATAAATATCTACTAGAAATTCCCAAAACCCGATGTCAGAAGTGCAAGAGCAATCTAGTAGAATATATAAATCACTACCAGTATTGTCTGAAATAAAATAGACAGAAATATAAATGCAGTAGGAAGGAGACTCTGGGTGCTACAGATCGGAGCAAGGGGGAAATCAAACCACTAGATCTCCGGGTAATGCGGATGCGCGGCCGAACGAGTACCAGATGTACCTGCCTCGGTACATGCAAAAAGTGTAGCATGAGTACATAAATTAACTTGGACCCAGTAAGTATCTAGTCTAACCTCGAAGAAGCAGTGACGAGGGGTCGACATCGACACTTACTAGTAGTCAATAAATAAAGGGTAAGAATTATAAGTAGACATGAAATATAACAATAACAATGGAATAAGAAGCAATAAAAAAGTTATTCCTTAAAAAATATTAATTTAAAACCTTAATATACCACATGCCAATTTCAACAAATAAGAGTCGTCAAGCTATTGTCAATTCTCAAGTCATGAAGGAAATATCAACTGTAACCAGACTCCTAGTGATATCACGCACGAGTTATGTAGGTCGTGCGGTCCAATCCATAATAATCGTGTATATACAATACCGCGGTTTTACGGCCCGATCTATAGATGTATCTCATTATATTTATATTTATACACACACACACACACACACAATATATATATATATATATATATATAT
>AWOL01S0022026.1:25057-64474 GCA_000715115.1 Nicotiana otophora | reverse complement strand
ACACACACACACACACACACACACACACAATATATATATATATATATATATATATATATATATATATATATATATGCTGACGTGAAGCATATGCAATAACTCATCCCACCTACATCAATATACAACCCAAGCCAACATGTGACACGTCGCATTATATAGAATACATTCCTGAATCGGAGGGAAACACTAACACCGGTGCTATAGTCAATGTAGTATTGAGCTTCCGGAAGATCGCCTCGCCATTATCAGACCATCTGAACGGAGCACCCTTCTGGGTCAATCTAGTTAAAAGAGATGCAATGGACATGAAACCCTCCACAAACCGATGATAATAACGTATTAACCCCATGAAACTTTTGATCTCTGTCGTTGTGGTAGGACAAGGGCAACTCTGAACTGCCTCGATCTTCTTGGGATCTACCTTAATACCCTCACTTGATACTACATGACTGCGGACCACCACATAATCTAACAAGAACTCCCACTTGGAGAACTTAGCATATAGCTTTTGTTCCCACTGTGCGTGCTCCTCCATACTGCGCGAGTAGATCAATATGCCATCAGTAAAGACAATGACAAAAAAGTCAATATATGGCATAAACACTCGAGTCATCAAATCCATAAATGTTGCCAGGGTGTTAGTCAAGCCGAAGGACATAACTAGGAACTCATAGTGCCCATATCTAGTTAGTAAAGCCGTCTTTGAAACATCCGAAGCACGAATCCTCAGCAGATGGGCGATAAACACCCTAGCACATTATAACTCAAGTCGATCTTAGAAAACACCCTAGCACATTGTAACTGATCAAACAAGTCATCAATACCTGGCAACAGGTAATTATTCTTGATAGTGACTTGTTCAATGGGCGGTAATCAATGCACATCTACATACTCACATCCTTCTTCTTCACAAACAATACGAGTGCATTCCAAGGCAACACACTTGTCCTGATGAACCCTTTCTAGAAAAACTCTTCAAGTTATTTCTTTAATTCCTTCAACCCCTTCGGAGCCATGCAGTACGGTGGAATAGAAATAGGCTGGGTACCTGGCGCCAAATCAATACTAAAATTGATATCACGATATGGTGGCGTGCCTGTTTAGATTAGAAGGAAATACAACGGAGAACTGTCGCACCATGGGCACTAAATCTATTATGGGAGTCTCCACACCAGTATACCAATCATAAGACAGATAGGCCAAACAACCCTTCTCGACCATATGTCGAGCCTTCAAGAAAGAGATAACCCGACTAGATATACTAATAGATAAGCCCCTCCACTCCAATCAAGGCAACTAGGGCATTGCCAATGTAAATATATTGGCAATCAAGAACAGCATGGTACAGAGACTACAGGTCCATGCCTAATATTACCTCAAAGTCAGTCATATCAAGCAACAAAACACCTACTCTATTCTCATAATCACAGTAAGTCACAACACAAGACCAGTAAACCTGATCCACATCAACAGAGTCATCCACTGGCATGGATGCATATACATGAACACCTAAGGACTCAATAAAGACATCCATATAAGGAGAAAATAGACAAGACACATATGAATATGTACACCCTGGATCGAATAGTACTGAAGCATCCCTATTGTAAACAAAAATAATACTTGTGATCACTGTGAGGCTCATACACTGGTATGGCTGGAAAGGCATAGATCCTAGCCGGAGTGCCACCTGGATGGCCTCCACCTCTAGGGAAATCCCTGACCTACCTGCCCTTAGCCTCTGGCCGGCCGAATGAGTGGTGCGGCAGCTGGTAGGGTGATCATGGGCTGATAACCTATTGTACTACCTTGCCTAAACGCTTGAGGAAATCCCTCCTCATATGACCAAGCTCCCCGCACTCATAGCAACCTCTTGGTGCAGATGACTATTGACCCTGAGTTTGACCCTGGTGATCGAAATACCCACTAGAGGAATACTGGATGGCCGGTGGACAGTACATACTCTCTGGAATGGCACTGAAGTAGGGCCACACTGGTGATCTCCAAGAAGGCGGTGGTGCTGAATACATGGGATTACTAAACTACCCCCTCATAAACTTGCTTCTGCCCCAAAACGGGGTGCAACTGAATCCGTAAAATTGTTGAGGCCGCTTCTCCCCCATTATATGCAATCTGCCCTAGCTGCGGATACCCTCGATCCTCTAAGCAATCTCCACAACCTTCTCCTAAAAAGTCCCTATCTCAACCTCTCGAGCCACAGTAACCTCGATACCATAGTGCAAGCTTGCAATAAACCTCTGCACTCTCTCTACATCTGTGGGGGGTATAATAAGCGCGTGGTGAGACAACTTGAAAAATCCCGACTCATAATCGGTCACATGCATCTGACCCTACTGGAGCAGTCATAAAATCCGTCTGGGCCCGCTTAGTTCCAGGCACCTCATCCTGCTCCACAATTACATGATCCTCCTTGGGATCCACTGGTCGTACCACAAGATCAATCCTAGGATGACTTCATCCTCTAACAACCGGGGAAGTAGTCTATCCGCCACCGGGTACAGTCATAACGCGTGTTGCCACCATTTATGGGAGATAAGAGAAAGAAGCTTAGCACAACATTAACTGCATGATACGAGATAAAGAAAGAGATGTTTCCAACCACTCTATAGCCTTTCGAATATAAGTACAGACGTCTTCGCAACTATCTGCAAGACTTTATTAGGCCTACTGATGATTCATGAGACCTATGTGAACCTAATGCTCTGATACCAAGCTGTCACGACCCAATTCCCACTATAGACCATGATGGAGCCTAACATCGCCGTTAACCAAGCCAACGATGAACTATCCATTTAATAATTCATTTTATTACTTTTAAAGTCTTGAATTTCATTTAATAAAGAAACCAAGTATAAAAGTTCGTAGTGATATAAAGCATAAAATAAAACATTAGAGTGAAATGGTAATATCAATCGGGAAAAACCATAAATATCTACTCGAAATCCCCAAAACTCGGTGTCACAAGTGAACGAGCAATATAGTAGAATATACAAACCACTACCACTATTGTCTGAAATAAAATAGACAGAAATATAAATGCAGCAGGAAGGAGACTCTGGATGCTATAGATCGGAGCATGGGGGAGCATCTCACCACTAGGTCTCCGGATAATGCGGATGCGCGCCCGAACGAGCACTAAATGTACCTGCCTCAATACATGCACAAAGTGTAGCATGCGTACGTAAGTTAACGTGGACCCAGTAAGTGTCTAGTCTAACCTTGAAGAAGCAGTGACGAGGGGTTGACATCGACACTTACTAGTGTTCAATAAATAACGACAAGAATTATAAATAGGCATAAAAAACATCAGTAACAATGGAATAAGAAGCAATAAATAAGTGATTCCTTAACAAATATTAAATTAAAAAATACCACATGACAATTTTAACAAATAAGAGGCATCACGTAATTGTCAATTCTGAAGTCATGAATTAAATATCAAGTGTAGTCGGACTCCTAGCGATATCACGCATGAGGTATGTCGAGGTTGTATGGACCGATCCATAATAATCGTGTACATACACTACCATGGTCATATGACCCGATCCACATATGTATATATATATATCCACAGGAATAGGGAAACTCTTCGGACTACGAGACATACATTTACAACATCATGATAGGCACATAAAGGAGCACAATTTGCTATCAAGAATCGAGTATTCCGCCAAAACTCAAAATAATGGAGCTCGATCTAACATAATCCCTAAACGATTTCAAGGGTAATTATAAATAATTAAACTAACAAGTTTGATTCAAATAATACAAGTATTGCATGACAAAGTCCTAAGTCTACTAGGACATAAACATGATTTTAGCTACGTACAAACTCCTGTCACTTCATGCATATGTAGCACCCATAATATATTAACAAATAACAATTTAAACACCTATGGGGTTAATTCCCTCTTACAAGGTTAGGCAAGAGGTTTACTTCGCTTCCAAGTCCAAGTCCACTATTCTACCTTTTAACCTCACTAGTTGCCCGAAATCAATGTCTATCAATCCAAAACTAGCCAAAGGCTATACAAACTAATCAATATATGTTCAAAAGTTCAGTATTCATCTATTAGAGTAATTAACCAACCCAATTTGGAAATTCCCTAAAAGTCACTCCTTAGCCCATGTACTCGGATTCTAGAAATTTTCGTAGATAAATGTTACTCATGACCTTACGAACTCAAATATATAACTTTTACTCAATTCCATAATCATTTTCGTGGTCTAATCCCATTTTTACCAAACCCTAGGTTTTTCAACATAATCCCATGATTTCCACAATTTCTATGTTAAAATCTACCCATAATCTATTTATTAAACTTACATTGGTTAGGAATCACTAACCTTAAAATACTAGATGAAAAATCCTCTTCCAAGAGCTCCAAAATTGGCCAAGAGAAGTGGAAAATGAAGAAGAATGGCCTATGTTCCGATTTATATTAAGTGTTCTGCCCAGTGATCCTTCTTCGTGGTCGCGAAGGAAAAATTACCAAGGCCCATAAAATGTTTTTCGTGAATGACCCAGGAGCTTCACGATCGGGAAGGCTAAAGTGGCCTACATTTCGCGAACGCAAAGGCTACCAGCCAGACCCCTCACCAACTGGCCTCCCACTACCCGAACGTGACCAAATGGTCGCGAACGCGAAGGCCAGTGGCCCCTGAGCATCACGATCGTGACCCCTTGCTCGCGAATGCGTAGAAAAAATGTCCCATAGCCGAATTCCTTCATCGCGAATGCGAGCCTTCCTCCATGTTTTCTAAGAAGGAAACGAACAGCAGATTTTTCTGCAATTTTGGACTTAACTCTGGGTGGTCCGAAACACACCTGAACCACCCCGGGACCCCATTTAAATGCACCAATTAGTCCATAAATATAATACGGACCTTCTTAAAGCCTCGGAACACATACAACAACATCAAAACCAAGAAACACTTTGTAAAACCAAATAGATCAACTTATGAGTTTCAAACTTCTTCACCTATCTCCGAACGTGATGAATCATACTTAGACAACTTGGAATAATGCCACGTTTTATGTACAGGTCACAAATCACCATAAAAACCTATTCATAGGCTCTAAATGCTAAACAAATATCGAAAACACCAAAGTCTTCTTCAAACAAAATTTAAGAAACTCTAAAACCTCCAAGGCGGCAACTTGCAAAGTTTAGCGTCGAACCGCTCTCGGATCACATCGAAACTCAGTCCGAACACACTCCCAAGTTAGAAATCAACATACAAAATTATTGGAACCATCAAATCGCGCCCCCGGGGTCATTTACGTAAATTTTGATTCAAGTCAATCTTGGCCACCTTAGGCCACTATTAAGGAGCTAAGTCTTCTTATTTCAACCTGAACCCTTTCAAAACAAGACCAATCATCTCCAAAAGTCATAAAATAGTAATAGAATATACGTGAAGTCTTACATAGGGGAACGGGGATCTAGAAAATAAAATAATTGATCGGTTCATTACAAAGGGCTTCCTAGAGTATTGATTTAGTTTCCTTGAGGTAAGTATCGAGCCTAACGTTGTGTGGGGGAAACTACCCAGTAGGATTTGGTTTAATTGCGCTATTTAGATTATTTTAAAGACGTGTACATGAGGTGGCAAGTGTGTACACAGACTTATATATTGAATTTGACTGAATTAGACTCCTAGACTTCTTATATGCATTTAACTGAATGTGTCATTACATGTTCTAAATTCCTTTGTCAGGTTTATTCTTATACTCTTTAATTGAATTTGTCATTACATATTCTATGTTCCATTGCCAAGTTTATTCTTATATGCTTTAATTGAAGTTGTTAGTACATGTTCTATCTTTTATTATTAAGTTGCTCTTATGTGTATTTATTTGAGGTTGTTAGTACACGCCATGCCTTTACTTATTATGTTTTCTTTTGTTAGTACATGTTTTATCTTTCATTGTTAAGTTTCTCTTATGTTTATTTATTTGAGGTTATTAGTACACGTCATTTTCTTTCATTGTTAAGTTTATTAATAAGCAAGTAATTGAAGTTGAAGTTATTGGGAGCTATTAACATGTTTTAAGTGAAGTTGTTGTTTTATGGAGTATCCTTCTTTGTTGAGTTATTTCCCGTTTTATTATGTTGTTATTGAGATTCTTTTACACGTTGTGGTTGGGCCGAGGGCTATGTGTTGTGGTGAAGTTAGTGTTATTGTTTTGGAAATGTTGTGTCCAATGGGCATGAGTGGTACGAGTTGATGTGTCGTGTTGTTGTCATTTTTGGCACATGTGGATTTGTTGTGTGAATTGATTTGTTATTATGCGGGGCATAAGGGTGGCATGTCATTGTTGTAGCTTTTGGAGAGTGATACAAGTGGCTATTGATATATTGTCTGGGTGGTGTGATAGGGGTGACTATTGATATACTGTGTGGGTGGAGCGACAAGGGTAGCTATTGTGTTATTGTCTGGGTGGAGTGATGGAGGTAACTATCATGTTTATTGTTTGTGTGGAGAGATAAGGGTGGCTATAATGATATTGTCAATGCGAAGACACAAGGGTTGCTATGTCGGGGATGATGTGTGAGGGCCTAGGGGCATAATATTGATGATACTGGAGTGATGGTGTGATTTTCCTTAGGTGTGTCATGTACATTAACTTGTTGTGTTGTTTCCAGTGAGCTACTCAATTTCTTTAATATTACTTGTTGACTTAGACTGTAATAGTACACCCGCACTTTAACATGTCATTTATACCAGTTTAGGAGTATGAAACTTGATATTCATTGATCATGCACATGTGTTCTTGTATATTTGCGTTCATTGTGACATTGAGCATGTGATCATGCCGGGCGATTGTGATATTGAGCTTTTGACCACACCATGCAGATTGTGATATTGAGTTTGTGATCATGCTCGAGGGATTGTGATTTTGAGACTGCGACCATGCCATGCGGATTGTAATAGTGAGCTTGTGACCATTCCGGGAAGATTGAGGTATTGACACGTGAGTTGTCCATGCGGTTGTGATTAATAATGCGGGCACAAGGTGACATGTGTATATGATTTGTGACTTGGGAGTCGTGGCTTGTGGTTTGGAGTAGTGGTACCTCGAGGTGGTTTTGTTGTAAACCTTGTGTTAGAATTGGTACTTTAACGGTGTTTTGATTACTTTACTATTTTTATCACGTGTTTATTCCTTGTTTCCATTTACTGATTCTTGCTTCCATTATAAGCTTTGTATGAATATACTGTACAGGTTATTATGTCTGGTAGGTGTCTTGACTTGTGCCGAGTCACTACTCCACCGAGGTTAGTCTTGATACTTACTAGGTACCGATTATGGTGTACTCATGCTACGCTTTGCACAGTTTTGTGCAAATCTAGGTGTTGGGGGTTGTGGACCCAGGAAGTGTTACCTTCTTCGATCGTGAGGATTCAAGGTAGAGCTAATCGATCGCCACAGTCCCTTGGAGTCATTTTTCTTGTATATGTACTATTAATTTACTATCCAAACAGTTTAATATTCATTTTTATATATTCAGGTAGAGTTCGTGACTCTGTACTATCTACTCTTATGGAGATTACTATTATTATTGCCACGTAGGCTTGTATAACCTTTATATTGGTATTTATATTAAACTTTGCTTAACAAATATCATGATAATTGGTTTAAATGTTGTAATTGATCGGCTTACCTAGTTGTAGAGACTAGGAGCCATCACGATCCTTTAGGTGGGATGTTTGGGTCGCGACGAGTTGGTATCAGAGCTCTAGGTTCATAGGGTCTACGAGTCACGAGCAAGTTTAGTAGAGTCTTGTGGATCGATACAGAGATGTTTGTACTTATCTGCAGGAGGCTACAAAGCTATTAGGAAAATTCCACTTCTTTTATGCATACCATGCGGATTTATTGATTTAGGAGTTTGAAGCTTTGTATTTCTATTGTTT
This sequence comes from Nicotiana otophora, assembly GCA_000715115.1. NCBI lineage: Eukaryota > Viridiplantae > Streptophyta > Magnoliopsida > Solanales > Solanaceae > Nicotiana > Nicotiana otophora. The sequence goes on along the minus strand of AWOL01S0022026.1, from coordinate 56,530 downwards.
CATAGATGGTGAGGACATGCACTACTTGATCAGCCAAGTAGACACCCGCGGCCCCTGCTAGAGTCATGAGAAGCTGGAGTCATGGAAGAGGCTGAGGAGGGGCAAAGGCAGCAGATAAAGCACCTTCTAGAGGAGGAGCAGCAAAAGCTTGAGAGGTTCAAGAGGTATGATCCTCCTACTCTTAGTGGTGCGGTTACCGAGGACGCGTAGGGTTTTCTAGACAAGTATCATTGTATTCTCCGCACTATGGGCATTGTGGAGGTAAGTGGAGCAGCCTTTGCCACATTTCCGTTGTCAAGGGAAGCATATAGGTGGTGGTAGGCTTATGAGGAAGGTAGGCCAGTTGATGCAGCGCCACTCACTTAGTCTTAGTTTTCAGATATGATTTTTAGGGAGTTTGTTCCCTAGACCCTCCAAAATGCATGGCTACATCAGGGGTTATGACCGTGTTGGAGTATGTCATTATGTTTAGTGAGTTGTCCCATTATGCACGTACGTTGGTTTCCACAGTTAGAGAGCGAGTCTGCAGATTTATCGAAGAGCTCAGTTATAGTCTTAGATTCAGCATGGCTCGGGAACGGGAGATTAATACTATATTCTAGTAGGTTGTGCAGATTGTTAGGAGGTTAAAGCGTATTTGGAGTCAGGAGAGGGAGGATAAGGAGGCTAATAGGCCTCGAGGTTCTGGAGGATTTAGTGGATTATACTCTTCAACTCTGACCCATCATGGTAGAGGCTCCGTGAGTCAGCCAGTCTAGTCCTCTTTTCAGACTACTCGTAGTGCACTAGCTAGTCATGGACCTCAGGCTACTCATTTAGGGTAGTAATCTATTAGTGCACCATTTGCACAGGGTGGATACTATGGTTTTTCCAATTATCTAGCACAGACTCAACACCAACATCCAAGCCCATAGACGGGTTGTTATGAGTGTGGAGATACTAGGCACATCATGAGAGATTTTCCCATACTCTGGAGGGGTGGACTTCATCATAGCACTCAGGTTGTAGGCTCCACTCCAGTTGCTACTCATCCTACACAGCTGGCTAGAGGTGGCAGACATGCGGGTAGAGGGTGTCCTAGAGGGGGAGGCCAGGCCCGTTGATATCTTTTTCCTAGTAGGGTTCAAGTTGTTACACTAGAAGATGTCACTACATATATGGTTTCGGATTTCATAGAGGACCATCAGTCTTGTTTTGATCCGGTCCTATTAAATGGTATGAGTCCTCCGATCTTGCTTCATATATGGATGTGTTTCATGATTCTTGTACTTTGTCTATGTGTTTACACTTGTTGAGAGATTCTATAGTGTTAGTCGGTGTCAATGATTTTGGTTTGTTCACTATTGAGAGTTATGAGACTATGATGAACCTTTTGTTACTTAATAGATTTTGATGTAATTTCTCGATGGTTTAGCTATAACTAGTGATTTGGGTGCTCTACCGATATGGGAAGTCCGTTATATGTTGTGATTTTGTTTCGTGGAATTGAGTTAGTGAAGGGTTTTCAGTTGGTGTGATGTCTATTCTACTTGTGATTCAAAGTAGAGGATGGGATCCTCGTGTTTTCGTGAGGGTCGGTATATTTGGATAGTTGCATGATGCAGTAGAGTTATGTTAGGATGAGATCCGTTGTGATTAGTTCGTATGTTTTGTTTCTCCATTGTGGAATGGATTAGTAGTGTGGCACTAATTGGGAGTTGTTCTTATCGGATATGTTGGGTAGCTCTCTTAAATGCCTCTCTTTTAATCTTTAGTTTTATTCTAGATGTCATGGTTCTGTATGGATTGCATCTTATGTGTCTAGGCGGCATGGGGTGTGACTTGTTGATTAAGTGAGTAGTTATGAGATTTCCATGTTTCTTACATCACTAGTAGTGTTGGGAAGGTTTGGAATAAGGTTCTAGTAGATATATGATTATTTACCAGTACTGGATTTGATTATGGGTCTCTACTGTGGCCGGAGGTGTTACGGTGTGCATATATACGATGTATTACGTCGTGTGGTTATACCTTATAGGTGTATACATGAGCTATTGCAGCTGGTTGAGGTTGATATAGTGTGTTTATGTGGGAATTGGGTCTTCGGGGAATGATCGGATGTTGAAATTTGGTTCTATGACTTATCGTTATGGGTGGAAGGAATAATCTTAAGTTGATATGGTGTTGCCGGACTTATATGGATTGGGTGACATGGGATCACCCTTAAGTATGTGTATGGTGAGTTCATTCAGTGATTTAATGACTTCGGAACAGTTCTTGGCACGTTCGAGGATGAACTTTTGTTAAAGAGGGAGAGAATGTAATAACCCAACCGGTTGTTTTGAGATCTAGCATTCTGTTAGATGGTTTAAGATATCGAGAAGCTTCATATTATGTATTATGACTTGCATGTATGGTCGGTTTCGGTTTTTGGCATTTCGTGATTGATTTGGAAGAATGATCCTTGTTTTAGAAGCTTAAGTAGTAAGAGTTGGCCGCATTTTGACTTTTTTGTAGACGACTCCAGAATGGTATTTTGATGATTCCAATAGCATCGTATGGTAATTTTGGACATAGGCGTATGTCCAAATTTGTATTTGGAGGTCCGTAGGTTGATTTGATATTTTTTGGGGAAAGTTGGAAAGTTGAAGGTTTGGAAGGTTGAGAAATTTGATCGGGAGTTGCTTTTGTTGATATCGGGTTCGGATTGTAGTTCCGGGAGTTGGTATATAGTTCTGTTGTGTCATTTGGGACTGCCATGCAAAATTTGAGGTCATTCCAATTTGATTTGATATGGCTCGGCATGAGCTCAAAAAGTTGAAAGTTCATTAGTCTTGAATTGAGGTGCGATTTGTATATCTGATATTGTTTGGTGTGATTTGAGGCCTCGAGTAGGTCCGCGTTTAGTTTTGGGATTGGTCGGTGTGATTGGACGGGGTCTCGGGAGCCCTATGTGTGATGGCATGATAGGTCATTATGAGTTCTAACCCTTATTTCAAAGTTTTGAGACCTCGATTAGCTCCGCTTAGTGCGTGCGCAGTCCGTATCTTTTTCCGAGAAAGTTATCATGTGAAAATATTGAAGAAAACATGAATTTTAACTTTAAAATGACTTGAGTTGACTGTGGTCAACATTTTTTGTAGACAACCCGAATCGGTATTTTGACCATCCCGGTGGGTCCGAATCGTGATTTTAGACTTTAGCGTATGCCCGAAATTTAATTCGGAAGTACCTGACTTGATTCGACTTGATTTATTGAAAACTAGTAACTTGAAGGGTAAAAGGTTTCTTAGGTTTGACCATAGGTTTACTTTATCGCTGCTGGGTTCGAATTTCGGTTTTGAAACTTGGTATACGTTTATTTTACTATTTAAAACGTGTCTGCATAATGTGGTGCAAAACGAAGTTGATTTGGTTGGATTCAGATGCTCAGTTGTGAATTTGGAAGTTCTTGAGTTTCTTTGAAAGTTTCATGCATTTTAATATCTGATTCGTAGTTCTAGGTGTTATTTTGGTGTTTTGATCGAGCGAGCGAGTTCGTATGATGATTTAATGTAGCAACCTCTTTGGGAGGGTGCTACTTACAAACTAAATCTAACTTACTACTTACAGCATTCGGAAGATATTAATTAACAAGACATTCATAATAATTTAGTAATGAAAATAGGCCCATGCAATAAAAGTTTCAAGGTGCAATTGTTTTTGTTTTTGAAAATACACTTCGTAAAATTTCTTAAATGAAATACAATATCAAAATATCAAGATAATGTGATACAACCCTTCTTGAATAATCAATACTTTAAAGCAACTTCCTGACAAAATTATACTTTTTGTTCAACATCACTGCAAGTTCATATTGTGTATGAATTCCAAACTAGCGAGTATAAAAGGAAAACATGTATTCTCCTTCGTACATTTTTACAAGACAAACTGTAAATTTAGTATATTACAAGACTTAAGTTATTAACACACCCTAAAGCAGCAAAACAAGTCACCAAAGTCAATTTACACGACTTTGGTCTTGAGATCCAACAAGCCTCCAAAATAACTTACATAAGTATGACATATAGATCATGTACAAGACTCAAAACTATACAAAACCTAGGTACATATGCAATGTGATCTCCACAAAAGCTCCCGAAAAGTCTAATCCAAAAAGCCTTCTTCAAATATCTTCTCGCCGCACATTACCGACGATAGAAAATAACTAACACTAAGCATAAAGCTTAGTTGTGTATAAACTTTAGGCTAGGAGCCATTACATTCTCTAATTTACCCTTTTTAGTCATAGGTAGCTCAAATGAAACGTAAATTTAATATAAGTAAATAAATATATCAATAACAATGTTCAAGATTCAAGTGTCAAATATCAATCCAAGAGAATTTGCCAAATATCCATTTTTCGCCCGACATGTATGTCATGCCATCACACTAATCATAATCAGATATCAAGATGGACCAAAGCCCCAAATCGAGTTGGGTCGAAAACCAATAGTCAAGAGAATCAAGAACCATATTAAAAATGGTTTTCTAATTCGTACATAACACGAGCATGTTCCATAAATTAAGACAAACTACAAATTCAAATTCAAAATGGAAAACGATCTGAATCAAGAGGCATGCCGAGATTAGTGACAAAGTCACTGCCACAAGAACGACAAAGCAAAATGATCAAGCAATCCGTACGAGTGGGTGATTTAGCGAATATCTTACAATACTTGATATAACACGAATACAATGATATAAATTAAAGATAAGAGAACGAAAGCTCAAGTTATTTCAATACATTCCATCATGTAAAAACAATACAACTTCAAGTTTATACACAAACCTTGGTGTTTTGCCACAAAACAGTTCAACCACAACTTGAGGACGTTCGAATCATCTCCGCCATACACCAACCAAATTCATCAACTTCCCCTTAGATTTACAAGGGTATATATACCTTAAATACATATTCAATTATCTATATAAGTTCAGTGAGTACAGCATGTCCAACTAAACATGATTTTGGTGAAAAGCACACTAAATATTTGAAACAAACATTCTGGACAATTTCACTGTCTTGTATTGTGGATAAGTTTAGACTTTATGGTCTTCGGTGAAATTGTAGATATATGTATTAGGGTATCGGGGAGCCTTTAATCACCCAAATATATATTTCGTAAAAATATTTATGCTAAAAATACTAACAGTAGTACAGGGAGGTGTGTAAAACAGAAAATCTAGGAAATACGTGCCCTGTACTTTATTATCACTTTTTGGGTAAATACAAGCAAAACTAGGTTTTGGTACCTGAACAAGAGTTATAGAGATATGAAATAGATTTTTAGAAATACTTGTACCACATAAAATGGATCTCAATACAAGAAGAAATGAAGTAACCACTAATAGTTGTCTAGTGTAAAAACAGGTTTCGTAACTTACCACAAAAGAGAGGAGCAACTTGAGCTTCACTAAGAACTAGTTTGCCTGGTCTGGTTGGTTTAGTAAAACTTTCTTATGGTTTTCATGTATTATTTCACGTGATAAAAAGGAGAGAGAGTTGGGGTTTTCTTTGGCATGAAGGAATGAAATATGATAGGAGATTATGGAAAAGCAAGTCACAAAAGTGATGTATATGAACTTTGGATAAGTATGAAAAAGGTGGTTGCCGAAACTACTAAATATCTTCTTTGTACATATTAACACAATCTAGAGTAAGCAACTTTCCTATATCGTCAAATTCACGTTTAGGAAGTGCGAAGTAAAATCTTACCTCATTATAAATATGCTCAATCGAGAATGCAAATATTAGTTAAAACTTTAGGGTGTTACAATTACACTTGTGTTCATCTTTGGCTTGGAGCCCGAGGGGCTCGAGTGAGTTTCGGACGTGTTTCATATGAGTTTGTATAGTGAAAAGGATGCTGGTGCAATGCCAGATCTGGTGTATGATGCAGATCTTGCATTTGCGAGGTCTGTCTTGCATTTGCAAGCCTCGCTTTTGCGAACAAATGTTTGTATTTGCGAGCAGGGCCTGGGATTGGGTGACCATGCATTTGCGAGGAAACTGTTCGCAATTGCAAACTGCTCGGGATCAATTTTGTGATAAATTGGTAGCATTTTGCGATGCCTGGAAATATTAGGACATCTTCACATTTACAAAGACTATGGCCGCCATTACGAAAGTGGGATCTTCGCATTTGCGATCTCTTTATCGCAATTGTGACTTCTGGACCTTTGTCATAAGGTGTGCATTTCCAACCATTGTCTAGCATTTGTGATGTTCGCAATTGCGAATATAATATCGTAATTTTAACATCTTCAGCTGGGTAAAAGAGGGGAAAATCGGGACTTATCTCATTTTACGCCATTTCTCAACCCTAAACATTCTAGAGGCGAGTTTCCAAGAGAATATTCATCCCAAAATCATTGATAAGCAACTTTAATTCATTTCTATTCAATTACCAATACTTTTCATGTGTTTTCAACATTGAATCTAGGATATTTCCATTGTAGAAATTAGTGATTTGGGTAGAAATTGGGGATTTGTAAAAATTAAGATTTAGACCTCAAATTCAGGTTGGATTTCGAAACGAATCACATAACCAGGCTCGGGATGAATGGGTAATCGGGTTTTTCCTTGAATATCAGGTTTTGCCCGAGCGAGCCCAGGGTTGACTGTGGTTGAATTTTTCAAAAAATGATTAAAATTGAACCTTTTTCATTGATAGGTATCTTCTAAATCTTATTTTGAACTGTTTAATCAATAATTTGCTAGATTTGGATGGTTTGGAGGCTTGTTCAATAGGCAAAGACATGGTTGATGATTTCTTTGATTGCAGAGCGAGGTAAGTGTTGTGACTAACCTTGACTTGAGGAATTAGGATTTGTTGGTCTATTTGCTATGTTATTTATGTTTGGAAACAACGTATATATGAGGTGATGTGTACCTATGCGTTCTCATTTGGGTGAAAGCATGCAGGTGGAAATTGGTTTTTTTGTATTGCATTATCCATGCTTAGGTTAGATTATTACTTATTTATTTATTTTTTTGTATTTATAGTTTATTTTAAATATGTGGAATATTTTTGGAAGTTGAAGTTCGATATCATGACACTATATTTGAAGTGAAATTATTCCCCGCATTGTTTATTACTTGTATTTATATTATCACATGGTGAGGACGAGAGTAAAAGCATGAAGGGTGATGTCGTGCCATTTCATTCATATTATTACATAGTGAGGACAAGATTAAAAGGATGAAGGGTGACGCCGTGCCATTTCATTGATATTATTACATGGTGAGAACGAGAGTAAACACACAAAGGGTGATGTCATGCATGGTGAGGACTAGAGTAAAAGCACGAAGGGTAATTCCATGCAATTTTCATAACCTCGAGTTATGTGATTTTCGGTTTTAGTGATTTATTTATTTATATTGTTGCTTAAATTCGAAAGATGCTATTTTGTGATTTCGTACTTGCCGTTTTTAAGATATTTTCCCTCTTTCGCATGTCCCCTCCCAGTTAGTATTTTATCATTCTTCTTGTTACTTTGTTGCTTTATATACACCTGTATAGGTTTATTTATGTAGGTGTCTTACCATAGCCTCATCACTACCTCGTCGGGGTTAGGCTCGACACTTACAGAGTTTATTGGGTCGGTTGTAATCGCACTACACTTCTACACGTTTTGTGCATATACTGGTATTTGTCCAGCGTGCTTGAGGTGCGTTGGCTTGGATCACTCTCATATGGAGACTCGAGGTAGATCGGCTGGCGCTCGCAGACCTTGAAGTCCCCTCCATTTCCCACTTTTTTTGTTTATCTCTTTCGAACATTTGTATTTATTTCAGACTATGTTTGTAGACTTCTAGTTGCTCGTGTACTCGCGACTCTGTATTTTTGGGAGTAGTTAGTATTATGTCGTTTATATTCGCACTATGTTAGATTTGGCACGTACTCATGACTCGTGACTCTTTATTTCTCGTTGAGTATTATTATTTTGATTTCAACTGTTAGTATTATGTGGTTTGTAGACTTCTAGTTGCTCGTGTACTCGTGACTCGTGACTCTTTATTTCTCGTTGAGTATTATTATTTTGATTTCAACTGTCACAATTGGTTAATTATCTATTTCATGTTGGCTTGCCTAGCGAGTGGATGTTAGGCACCATCACTACCCCGAAGTTGGGATTCTGGGTTGTGACAAGTTGGTATCAGAGCACTAGGTTGCTTAGGCCACACGAGTCACAAGCAAGCTTAGTAGAGTCCTGAGGATTGGTACGAAGACGACTGTACATATCTTCTAGAGGCTATGGAGTTTTAGGAAAAATTTCACTTATTTCCTTCCCTATAGTGCGATTTTATTATTCCATCACTGATATTTGAATGATTCCATTCTTGTTCCCTCGCAGATGGTGAGAACACGTACAACATCGAGAGTCAGAAAGGAGATGTAGCCCCCTCTTTCAGCCACTACTAGGGGTAGAGGTCGAGGCAGGGGTCGAGCCAATGGCAGAGGCAAAGATCAGCCTAGAGCTCGAGCAGCAACACACATAGAGGAGCCTTGGATTTATCATGAGGAGGAGATTCCAGCTCAAACTACACCAATCAAACCTGCTCAGGTTCAAGAGGGATTTAGAGCCACTCTCGTGCTTCAGGACGCTCTAGTCTGTTTAGTGGGCCTTACAGATAGTGTGGCCCACACAAGTGTATATTTAGTGGTACCAACCATCTCTCAAGCTGGGGAGAAGCACAGACTTCCGCAAGTGACACTACAGAGCAGATGGATCCCATATATCAGACTCTATTGGTCCAGCCAGTTAGGGTACTTCGGCATGTTATTGCTGCATAGACCAGGGAGAGGCCCGCATTGTCTTTTGAGGGATTGATGAGATTGGATAAGTTCACAAAGCTCTTCCATATTCACTTCAGTGGTGCACCTTCTGAGGACCCACAGGATTACTTGGACCGTTGCCATAATGTGTTGCACAACATTGGTATTGTTGCACAACTTATTTATAGAAGGCCGTAGAGATTGCTAGCGGATCGAGATGGTTTGTGGTTAAGAGAGAGGGGCAGTATTTGATAAGAGGCTTGTCATTTCGAGGGTTTCAGTTATGCCTCATTTGGAGGCAGGGGTACTTATGTATAGGCCATCCTCTCAAGCTGTTTTAGTCAGCAGTTCAGTTATCCCACGGTGCTTCGGGTAGTCGTGGTCCTTATGTGTCTCATCCTGAGCAGTTAGCCTACAGTGCACCATCAAACCCTATTAGTGCACCTCCGATCCAGAGTTACCAGAATGGTTATTCAGGTCGACAGGATCAATTCTAGGGTTAGCAGTCACAGCACCCGAGGGGTTGTTATACCCGTGGAGATCATAGGCACCTGGCTAGATTTTTCCCCAGGGCATAGGGCCGCATGCCATAGCAGGGTTCTCGTGCCATGGTTTCGGGACTGGTTGCTTCACCGCCCGCTCAGCGAACTAGAGGTCGTCCGAGAGGCAAAGGTTATAGTGGTGGGGCCTAGTTCCATTTGTATGTATTCCCAACTAGACCTAAGGTCGATTCATCAGATCATCACAGGTATTGTTCCAATTTTCCATAGAGATGCTTTATTTCTATTTGATCCGGGCTCTACTTATTCCTACGTGTCATCCTATTTTGCTTCATATCTAGTTATGCCTCGTGATTATTTGAGTGCTTTCTATTGTTGTAGATCATGTTTATCGCTCGTGTTTGATTTCTATCAAGAGCCTTGAGACTAGTGTAGATCCCCTACTTCTTGATATGGTGGACTTTGATATTATTTTGGGAATGGATTTGTTATCACCTTATCACGCTATATTAGACTATCATGCCAAGATGGTGACCTTAGCCATGTGGGGTTTCCCCGATTAGAGTGGAAGGGGATTCTTGGCCATTCTACGAGCAAGGTTAGTTTTTGTGTGAAGGCTCGGCGTATGGTCGAGAAGGGATGTCTAGTATATTTTTCCTATATTCGTGATTCTAGTGCGGAGGTTATTTCCATGGATTCTGTACCAGTTGTGCGTGAGTTTCCAGAGGTGTTTCCTGAAGATCTGCCGAGGATGCCATCCGAGAGAGATATCGACTTCTGCAATGACTTGGCTCTGGGCACTCAACCCATTTCAATTCCACCATTCTGTATGGCCCCACCTGAGTTGAAGGACCTAAAGGAACAATTGCAAGATTTTCTTGATATGGGATTCATTAGACCTAATGCCTCTCCCTGGTGTGCGCCAGTGTTGCTTGTGAAAAAGAAGGATGGTCGATGAGGATGTGTATAGATTATCGGTAGTTGAACAAAGTCACTATTAAGAATAAGAATCTGTTGCTGAGGATTGATGACTTATTGGATTAGCATCAGGGCACTAAAGTGTTTTCAAAAATTAATTTGACATCTGGCTACCATCATTTGAAGATTAGGGTCATCAGATGTCCGTTAGACAGGTTTTCGGGCTCGGTATGGGCATTATGAGTTCCTAGTGATGTCATTTGGTTTGACAAATTCCCGAGCAGCATTTATGGATTTGATGAATTGGGTATTTAAGTATTATTTGTATTCTTTTGTGATAGTCTTCACTCTTCGTTGATGATATCTTGGTCTACTCCCGCAACGAGAGGAGCATGAGCAGCATCTTCGGATTGTACTTCATACTCTGAGGGATAGTCAGTTATATGCCAAGTTTTCAAAGTGTAAGTTTGGTTGGACTCAGTTGTTACAAGCACAAAATACACACTTTAATTATGCCCGCTAATCAAATATAGTATAGTATAATATGGTATCCACAGGGATTGGATTTAAACAATATTCTCATAGTTTCTAGCTTGATTGCTATCCAAGATGATCGACATATGAGATTTAAAGGATGTATAACTAAAATTGACTAAGAATATAAAGCTATTGACTAATGACAATCGAAACAAGGCCTAAGCAAAGAAGGTTATCAATGGGAGAAAATAGGGTTTTGATAGGATAGGTGCAAGATAATTGTTAGGGATCTAACTCTAGATAATTCACTTCTACTGTTCAAGTGAGTCTCTCGAATTCACTCGATTATTAGTTCAAACGTTTCGCAAAAACTCCTCTTTCAATTAAGTCTTAACCTCACAAGATGAACCAATTTAAGTGCGTGAAGATATGCAAGAATGCGTAGTGGACTGGTCTTTAGGAAAACTTCTTTCGATTATTCTCCTAACTAGGTTTAATCAATGATTCAACTAGCCTCTTTCGATTACTAAGCAGAATCTATGAACTCAACCAACGACATAATCTAAAGATATCACAAGTTATGCCTCTCTCAATTACATGAACAAGTGAAATGCAATAGTGAATTTATCCAAAAATGATTCAATACATAAAACTAGAGTTATAATATTCAAACAATCATCAATATACCAAATCCAGCAAACCCTAAATGGAACTATTACGTAGATATGGAGCAATTCATCACAAATAAAATTAAAGTATAGGAAAACATAAATTCAATCCAAACTCGATTCTGGAATGAGGAAGGGATGATGAAATCCCTGTGCCGATGTTCTTCCAACTCCTCATTAGCCTCCTTATGTCAAAAGTATGTCAAAAAGTCGAGAAAATAACGTTTTCCATGTATTTAGACAAAGTAGTGGTCGGGCCCAGACGAAACCACCTTCTCCTAGCCGAAATAGGACATTGGCTCTATAAATATTACACAGGCTCACCGCATGGGGCAACACGCCATGCGGGGCATTAGTGGGGAAATCCATAGAGCATCACAATTCAACAAGATACCCAAATACACTATTGCGGTGCACCACGAGCCACCCCACGCACCATAGCAATGCAATATTCTTAGTGTGCTCCTTTGTTTCTTGATTTCTGAAGTCCAGATGTGGCTCTCGACCCCCAAACGTAATTCCGTGTTAATATTTTGGGTTTGTACTAAGACTTCAAAGTTCCAAATAGCTTGAATTAGTTCCACAACATCTATATAGCTCGTAAGCACTCCTACAAGGCATAAAACACATAATAAGTGCAAACCACTAGCAATTAAAGCTCATATATACATAAAGTGCAGTGAATTTGAGTGCAATAAGTGACTGAAATACGTAATTATAACCTACCATCAACATCCCACAATGAAACCATTGCTCGTCTTCGAGCAATCAAACTACACTTCATTTAGATACGACCTTTTTCACAACTCTCATAATTTATCATACCAAGAATATTTAAAACAGATTAAGCACAATATCGTAATATCCTTGCCTTAAGATTTCACTCAAAAGCACCACGCATTTTTCACAACCCGCTCACTTACTCTAACACAGAGGTCAATGACATTACCTTTCCTTCATGAATCAAGTGCCCTCACACGACAATAGAGAGTAATTCCACATATAATAAAATTTAAGAACAATCAGGAACTCAAGGTAGAAAGAATTCACTCACTCTCAGAAGTAACATTAATACGCCATAAAAGATGTACCATAGGCTTGCCCATAGTGTACTACTTTACTAATTGAGCTTATTCAATCAAGTATCAAGTAGGACTTTAATTGGTTGTAATGTAGGCTGCGGGATGTGTAGGATACATTTAGATATGAGAGTGACTACATCTCCCTAAGAACTTTAATACGTACACTTAACCGTTCAAAACCCCACACTTATGTCAAATCACAACTCCACCTTCATGATATATACATTAACTCCCTACTTCATTAAGCACAAATACATCAAAAGTCACCACTATCAAGGAATATTTTTCACAATCATACACTTATTTCTTTCTTTCTTCCTCAATTCAGGTGGATCTTACTTTTTCAAAACATTGCACCTTTCTTCTTATTTCAATAATTCCACTCAAAAGCCAGACCAACCATCCCACACTTCAACTTTTACAAAGTTCATAACAAATTCAAGTGCTCATGAGAGGTACAAGGTTCAAATAGATAAAAAATTCAAACAATTGGGTAGGGCTTGTAATGTTGCTACAGGCTCAAAGGGGTTAAATTAAGAAAATAACAATTAGGTGGGTAAAGCATATATCTGGCTCAACAAATAAATGCCTATAACACTTCCAAGACTGAATAAAACTACTATTTCGCTTTGCAAACACACGGAGAAAGTTCTAGACCTCAAATACAATGCATAGAATATACAAAACCTCACACATGGCACATAACTCACTCAGGATTGGACTATGAAGACACTCTAGTCAAAGCAGTTAATCAAAGTTAAGATTAAACAATTTACGATACTTATACAAGAGTCAAAAACTGAGCATAAATATCACAACTAAAGCACTTATTATTTTCAAGGCATAATAAAGTCAAGAGATATTGCCATCAAATTCAAATCATAGCACATGGTTTCCTACTCCTATAAATTAAAAACTTAATACATTCGGTTCAAATAAAACCCTTGAAAAATAATCAAAGTACAAAGAAAAATCAAGGGGGAATTATTACACTACCTACAAACGAAAATTGTTTTGCCTTTTTTCTGTCGACTTTAATCCCTCAAGAAACCTGGTGATGATATACATAGTCGGGAAAAATCGAAACTTTTATATTAGTTTTTTCAATTTTTTCTATCCCCAACTACTACAACTAACAAAAAGAAAACTAATATACATACATACAAAAATATCCCCCACCCCACACTTTAAGTTGTGGCATGTCCCCATGATACACAATTAAAAAGCATAAGTTAAAGGAAACTTCCCTGAATATCTAGTCGGGGTTTGAGTCGAAGTCGGGCTCCATTCCCCGTGCCCGAACTAATGCACACATCCATTCAGACAACTTCTTCTCAACCTTCTTGGGGTACACTCCAGACTTATCTTTCTCGCTCACTACAGCATTCTCTTTCGAGCACTTCACTTTTGTGATGACCCAAAAGTTCATCTTATGTTTTAGAACTCGAATCTGCGCTCTTAAGCCTTAAAAATATTATTTTTACCCTCCTCGATTTGCGTGTATGATCCAGTCAGGTCTCCGGAAAGCCTTTATGTTGAAAACTAATACAAATAAGAATTTTTGCCTCAAAAGTTAATTTTAGTTGACTTTGGTCAATATTTTTGGTAAACAGGCCCGGATCCGTATTTTGACGGTCCCGGTGGGTCCGTATCAAATTATGGGACCTGGGTGGATGCCCAGAATCGAATTCGGAAGTCTCTAGCTTGAGTTATGAATTTTTGATAAAAATTAAAAGTCTGAAAATTAATTATTTTTAAGAATTGATTGATGCTTGCCATTGTTAGTGTCGGGTCCGTATTCTAGTTCCAGAGTCTGGTACAGATTCATTATCATATTTAAGACTTGTTATGAAATTTGGTGAGAAATGGAGTTGGTTTGACGTGATTCGGACGTCCAGGTGAGAAAATAGAAATTTTAAAGTGTTCTTCAGAATTTCATTCGATTTGATGCTAAATTCGGAGTTCTAGGTGTTATTTTGGCGATTTGATCGCACGAGCAAGTTCGTATGATGTCTTTAGACTTGTGTGAATGTTTGGTCGCGAATGCGAAGCGATGGAGGCGTTACCCATCACGAACGCGACAAGCCTATCGCAAACGCATAGCGTTTAGGCACTGGGAAGGGGCAGACAACTTTTTCTTCAGCGCAAACGCGAGCAATGACTTGCGAACACGAAGACCATGGAAGGGTAGCCTACGCGAACGCGATCACTATCTCGTGAACGTGAAGGCTAGGCAGCCCATACACTTTGCGAACGCGACAGAGCTATCGTGATACCGATGAACACTGTTGCCCAGCACTTACCAGAACCCAAAAACGGGATTTTAGCCAAAAACACATTTTTCTCAAAAACCAAACGGTGAGAGGCGATTTTTCATGAGTCATTTCTTCCCCAAATTGTTGGTAAGTGATTCTAAACCGTTTTCTTTCAATTACCCATTAAAATTCTTGAATTTTAAACAAAATATCTAGAGTTTTCATGGTAGAATTAGGGGTTAGGGTAGAAACTAGGGATTTTGGGAATTTGGGGATTTAGACATTAATTTGAGGCCGGATTCCAAATCTAATTACATATTCGGGCTCGGAGGTGAATGGGTAAAAGAATTTTTGTCCGAACCTCAGGTTTTGACCAAGCGGGACCGGGCTCGAAAATTTAATTTATGCAATATAATTGATTCCTTTAGCAATATTTGATATTATTGAGTCATTTTTGAATAGATACGAGTGGTTTGGAGGTGAATTCCAAAGGAAAAGTTGTGAATGGGAATTAAGTGGCCTTCGTAGCGAGGTAAGTGTTGTGTCTAACTCTGACTTGAGGGAATTAGACACCTTAGATTAATTGCTAAGTGAAATTTATGTGAGCGGCGTATATGTGAGGTGACGAGTACTTATGCGCCGCCAATTTACCTGTTTTCCATGTTTCTCTATTTTTTTTCTTATATTGTCTCATTCCTATGCCAAATTACTACGTGTTATACTAGTGTTGTTCAATTTATCATTCTTATCATATTTACGGATTTTCTGGTAATAATTAAGTTTTTATTTCAAGTTGAGATTGATATTATGGAACCAAATGTTGAAGTAAGGTTGTACTTGTTATTCTATCTCCCTGTTGTTATTTATGCATTGCATTTTGGTAAGGGAGAATGTTAATGCACGAAGAGTGATGCCGTGCCATATTGTGAGTGTTAATGCATGAAGGGTGATGTCGTGCCATATTGTGAGTGTTAATGCACGAAGGGTGATGCCGTGACATATTGTGAGTGTTAATGCACGAAGGGTGATGTCTTGCCATATTGTGAGTGTTAATGCACGAATAATGTCATGCCATGATATGAGAGTTAATGCACGAAGGGTGATGCCGTGCCATTTCTATTGCTTTTATGGTGAGATTGAGAGTAAAAGCACGAAGGGTGATGCCATGCATATTTCCTTACTGTATTCACTGTTCCTGTTGATTCATGATATATTGACTGCTCCTGTGATCATTCTGTTGTAGTTTTTTATCTTGTATTTCCCTCAGTCTGTTCCCCTCCCGACATTTCCTGTTTAGTTTTTCATTTCTGTTATTTGCATATACACTGTTAAATTGTACAGGTTAAATTGTAGGTGCCTTGCCTTAGCCTCGTCACTACTTCATCGAGGTTAGGCTCGACATTTACCAGTATATGGGGTCGGTTGTACTGATGCTGCACTCTGCACTTTCTGTGCAGATTTTGATACCGGCTCAGGTTGATCGAGATTGGCTACTGGACCGCTGTCCGGAGACTCAAGGTAGATCTGTCGGCGTTCACAGACCTTGAAGTCCCCATCAATCTTTTATGTCCTACTGTTTTCTTTCATCCAGATAGTTGTATTTCTTTCAGACTATTACTTGTAGTAAATACTAGAATGCCCGTGCATTGTGACTCCAGATCCGAGTGGTAGTAATTAATACTGTTTTACGATATTCCGCACTTATTATATTTCATCTCAATTAGTTATTGTTATTTACTGAATGGAAATTAAGAATTGGTTTAACGATTTTCTAACGTTGGCTTACCTAGCAAGTGAAATGTTAGGCGCCATCACGGTCCCGTCGATGAGAAATTTCGGGTCGTTACAGTTGGTATTAGAGTACTAGGTTGCCTAGGTCTCATGATTCACGAGCAAGCTTAGTGGAGTCTGGAGGATCGGTACGGAGACGTCTGTGCTTATCTTCCAGAGGCTATGAAGTTTAGGAACAAGTTTCACTTCTATTCTTCTCTGTCGTGCGATTTTGCCTTCTCAATACAGATTGAACTCTTCTACTCTTATTCTCTCGCAGATGGAGAGAACACGTACCGCTTCCTCAGTTGAGCAACAGCCAGAGCCTTTAGTGACAGCTCTTATGCAGGGCAAAGGTCGAGGCGAAGGTCGTGCTAGAGACCGAGGCAGTGGCAGGGCTCAGCCTAGGGCCCGAGCAGCAGCCCCAGCAGTGGAGCCTCGGATAGAGCTTGAAGAGGAGGTTCCAGCCCATACTGCTCCTGCTGGACCAGCTTAGGTTCCGGAGGGGTTCCTTGCTACCCTAGTACTTCAGGACGCTTTGGTCCGTTTGGTGAGCCTTATGGAGAGTGCGGCCCAGACTGGCGCATTTCCCATGGCACCAGCAGTCTCTCAGGCTGGAGGAGGAGCCCAGACTCCCACCACTCCCGCTCCGGAGTAGATAGCTCTCCAGTATCAGGCTCCAGCAGCTCAGCCAGTCGGATTAGTTCAGCCGGTTATTGCGCCACAGGTCGGAGATGGGCCAGCTATGTCTTCTGAGGCTTTATGGAGATTAGACAGGCTTACCAAGCTCTTTCCTGTTCACTTCAGTGGTTCTCCTTTAGAGGACCCCGAGGAGTATCTTGACAGCTGTCACGAGGTTCTATGGAACATGGGTATAGTAGAGACCAATGGGGTCAATTTTGCTGCATTTCAGATGACTGGTTCCGCCAAGAAATGGTGGACAGATTACTTGTTGACCAGACCAGCTAGTTCGCCTGCTCTTACTTGGGACCAGTTCTCTCAGCTCTTCATAGAGAAGTTTCTGCCTATCACATTAAGAGAGGAGCGCCGCCGTCAGTTTGAGCGTCTCCAGTAGGGCAGTGTGACAGTTACTCAGTATGAGACCCATTTTGTGTATTTGGCCCATCATGCCATTCTTCTGCTTCCCACCGAGAGAGAGGGTGAGGAGTTTTATTGATGGACTTGCTCAGCCTATCAGATTGCAGATGGATAAGGAGACTGGGAGTGAGATTTCTTCTCAGGAGGCTGCTAATGACGCTAGACGAGTCGAGATGGTTCTTACTCAGGGAGGTCAGGGGTCTGACAAGGGGCCTCATCATTCTAGTGAGTTCAGCGGTGCCTCATCTAAAGGCAGGAGTACTTTTGGTAGAGGCCATCCTCCCAGGCCATTTCATTCAGTGCTCCAGGCGTCCCAAGGTGCCTCATGTGGTCGTGGCCCTCAGATGCATTATTCCGACCAGCTAGCCTACAGTGCACCACCAACTCCTATTAGTGCACTTACACTCCAGAGTTATCAGGGTGGTTATTCAGGTCGACGGGGTCAGTTTTAGGGTAAGCAGTCACAGCAGCCGAGGTTATGTTATACTTGTGGTGATTTGAGGCACATTGCTAGATTTTGCTCTCAGGCAACGGGCAGCTCACAGCATCAGAGTTCTCGTGCCATGGTTCCGGCACCAGTTGATGCACCACCTGCTCAACAAGCTAGAGGCGGGGGTCAGGCAGCCAGAGGTAGGGTCCAGATAGTTAAAGGTGGAGGTCAGGCCGTTAGAGGTGGAGACCAGCCAGCTAGAGGTCGTCCCAGGGACGTAATTCAGGGTGGTAGGGCCCAGCCCCAGTGTTATGCTTTCCTAGCCAGGCCTGAGGTTGAGTCATCTGACATTGTTATCACAGGTACTGTTTCAGTTTGCAGTAGAGATGCTTTCGTTCTATTTGATCCGGGATCTACTTACTCCTATGTGTCATCCTATTTTGCTTCCTATTTGGTTGTGCCCCGTGATTCTTTAAGTGCTATTGTGTATGTGTCCACACTAGTGGGAGATGATATTATTGTATATCGTGTTTATTGTTCGTGTGTGGTCACCATTGGGAGTCTTGAGACTCGTGTAAATCTTATACCTCTCAACATGGTTGATTTTGATGTCATACTGGGTATGGATTGGCTATCACCTTATCATGCTATATTAGATTGTCACGCCAAGACGGTAACCTTAGCCTTGCAGGGGTTTCCTCGATGAGAGTGGAGAGGGAATCTTGGCCATTCTGCCAGCAGGGTTATCTCTTATGTGAAGGCTCGGTATATGGTCGATAAGGGATGTCCAGCTTATTTGGCTTATGTCTGCGATTCTAGTGCGGAGGTTCCTTCCATAGATTCGGTGCCGGTTGTTCGCGAGTATCCAGAGGTATTTCCTGCAGACCTACCGGGGATGCCACCCGACAGGGATATTGATTTCTGCATTTGGCTCCGGGAACTCAGCTTATTTCCATTCCATCATATCGCATGGCCCCACCAGAGTTGAAAGAATTGAAGGAGCAGTTGCAAGATTTGCTGGTTAAGGGCTTCATTAGACCTAGTGTCTCACCCTGGGGTGCACCTGTGTTGTTTGTGAAGAAGAAAGATGGATCGATGAGGATGTGTATAGATTATCGGCAGTTGAACAAAGTCACCACCAAGAACAAATATCGATTACCGAGGATTGATGATTTATTTGATCAGCTTCAGGGTGATATGGTGTCTTCAAAGATTGATTTGAGATCTGGCTACCATCAGTTGAGGATTAGGGCATCTGATGTTCCTAAGATAACTTTTCGGACTCGGTATGGGCATTATGAGTTTCTAGTGATGTCATTTGGGCTGATAAATGCCCCAGCACCATTCATGGATTTGATGAACTAGGTGTTCAAACCCTACTTGGATTCCTTTATGGTTGTGTTTATTGATGATGTCTTGATCTACTCCCACAGTCGAGAGGAGCATGAGCAGCACCTTCAGATCGTTCTTCAGACTCTGAAAGACAACCAGTTATATGCTAAGTTCTCAAAATGCGAGTTTTGGTTGAGTTCAGTTGCTTTCTTGGGTCACGTTGTATCAGCAGAGGGTATTCAAGTAGATCCTAAGAAGATTGAGGCAGTCCAGAACTGGCCTAGACCCACATCAGCTACAGAGATCCATAGTTTCCTGGGTTTGGCGGGCTATTACTGTCGATGTTTGGAGGGGTTTTCATCTATAGTAGCCCCATTGAACAGATTGACCTAGAAGGGTGCCCCGTTCAGGTGGTCAGACGAGTGTGAAACGAGCTTTCAGAAGCTCAAGACAGCTTTGACTACGGCGCTGGTATTGGTGTTACCCACAGGTTCAGGATCTTATACAGTATATCGTGACGCATCTCGTATTGGTCTGGGTGCGGTATTGATGCAGGGTGGCAAGTTTATTGCATATGCTTCATGGTAGCTGAAGGTTCACGAGAAGAATTACCTTGTTCATGATTTAAAGCTGGCAGCCATTGTTCACTCGCTGAAGATTTGGAGGCACTATCTTTACGGCGTGCCATGTGAGATATTCACTGATCATCAGAGCTTGCAGTATTTGTTTAAGTAGAAGTAACTCAATTTGAGGCAGAGGAGGTGGTTGGAGCTATTGAAAGACTATGATATCACCATATTGTATCATCCCCGGAAGGCCAATGAGGTGGCTGATGTTTTGAGTAAAGAGTCACTCAGTATGGGTAGCCTTGCATATATTCCAGTTGGTGAGAGACTGCTTGCATTAGATGTTCAGGCCTTGGCCAACCAGTTCGTGAGGTTAGATATTTCTGAGCTCAGCCGTGTTCTAGCTTGTACAGTTGCTCGGTCTTCTTTATTTGGCCACATCAGAGATCGGCATGATGACGATCCTCATTTACTTATCCTTAGAGACAGAGTGTGGCACGGTGGTGCCAAGCAGGTTACTGTTGGATATGACAGAGTTTTGCGTATGCAGGGTCGTATTTGTGTGCCTAATATGGATGGACTTCGTGAGTTGATCCTTGAGGAGTCCCATAGTTCCCGGTATTCTATTCATCCGGGCGCCGCCAAGATGTATCAGGACTTGAGGCAGCATTATTGGTGGAGGCGAATGAAGAATGACATAGTTGCCTATGTAGCTCAGTGCCTAAATTGCCAGCAGGTAAAGTGTGAGCATCAGAGACCTGGTGGTTTGCTCTAGAGGTTAGATATTCCTGAGTGANTTTATATTCGTGAGATCGTCCGTCTTCATGGTGTGCCCGTGTCTATCATTTATGATCGAGGTACATAGTTTACCTTGCACTTTTGGAGGGCAGTACAGCGTGAGTTCGGTATGCGGGTTAAGTTGAGCACAACATTCCATCCTCAGACGGACGGGCAGCCCGAGCATACTATTCAGATCTTGGAGGATATGCTTCACGCTTGTGTTATAGACTTCGGAGGATCGTGGGATCAGTTCTTTCCCCTTGCAGAGTTCTCCTACAACAACAGCTACCAGTCGACCATAAAGATGGCTCCCTATAAGGCATTATGTGATAGGCAGTGTCAGTCGCCAGTTGGGTGGTTCGAGCCGGGAGAAGCTCGGTTGTTGGGCATAGACTTAGTACAGGATGCCTAGGATAAGGTCAATATTATTCAAGATCGACTTCACACAACTCAGTCCAGGCAGAAGAGTTATGCTGATTGTAGAGTTCGTGATGTTGCATTCAAGGTCGGAGAGAGAGTATTACTTCGGGTATCACCCATGAAGGGTGTAATGAGGTTCGGAAAGAAGGGCAAGTTGAGCCCTAAGTATATCGAACCTTTTGAGATTTTTGAGAGAGTGGGAGAGATAGCTTAAAGGCTTGCGTTACCACCTAGTTTAGCAGTTGTTCATCCGATATTCCATGTGTCCATGCTTCGAAATTATCACGGCGATCCGTCCCATGTGTTAGATTTCATCTCTGTCCAGTTGGACAAGGATTTGACTTACGAGGAGGAGCCGGTGGCAATTCTAGCCCAGCAAGTTTGCCAATTGAGATAAAAGAGTTACCCTTCCGTTTGAGTGCAGTGGAGAGGTCAGCCTATTGAGGCAGCTAGTTGGGAGTCCGAGTCCGATATGCGGAGTAGATATCCCCACCTTTTCACCAGCCCAGTTACTTTTCTATGTCCGTTCGAGGATGAATGACTGTTTTAGAGGTGGAGAATGTGACGACCCAAAAGGTCATCTTATGTTTTAGAACTCGAATATGCACTCTTAAGCCTTAAAATCTCATTTTTACCCTCCTCAATTTGCGTGCGCGGTCCGGGTAGGTTTGTGAAAAGCTTTTACGTTGAAAACTAGTAAAAATAAGAATTTTTGCCCGGATCTATGTTTTGACGGTCCCGGTGGGTCCGTATCGAATTATGGGACCTAGGCGTATGCCCGGAATCGAATTCGGAGGTCCCTAGCTTGAGTTATAAATTTTTGATAAAAATTAAAAGTCTGAAAATTAATTATTTTTAAGAATTGATTGATGCTTGGCATTGTTAGTGTCGGGTCTGTATTCTAGTTCCGGAACCCAGTACAGGTTCATTATGATATTTAAGACTTGTCTGTGTAATTTGGTGAGAAACGGAGTTGGTTTGACGTGATTCGGACGTCCAGTTGAGAAAATAGAAATTTTAAAGTGTTCTTGAAACTTTCATTCGATTTGGTGCTAAATTCGGAGTTCTAGGTGTTGTTTTGACGATTTGATCTCGCGAGCAAGTTTGTATGATGGTTTTAAACTTGTGTGCATGTTTGGTTTAGAGCCTTGAGGGCTCGGGTGAGTTTCGGATAGGCCACGGGATGTTTTGGACTTTGGAAATCTGGTTTTTCTGGAGAGTCTGTGTTCTGGCATGTCCTTCTTTGCGTTCGCGTAGGTACTCTCGCGAACGCGAAGAGTAAACTGGTCAGCTAAGGATTTCTTCTTCGTGAATGCGAAGACTTGGTTGTGAACACGAAGCGATGGGGGCGTTACCCTTCGCGAACGCGACAAGCCCATCGCGAACGCGTAGCGTTAGGCACTAGGGAGGGGCAGACAACTTTTGCTTCAGAGCAAACGCGAACAATGACTCGTGAACGCGGAGACCAGGGAAGGGTAGCCTACGCGAACGCGATCATTCGCGAACGCGAAGCCTTGGCAGCCCATACACTTCGCGAACGCGACAGTGCTCTCGCGAACGCGATGAACACTGTCGCCCAGAACTTAACAGAACCCAAAAACGGGATTTTAGCCAAAAACTCATTTTTCTCAAAAACCAAACGGTGAGAAGCGATTTTTCAAGAGTCATTTCTTCCCCAAATTGTTGGTAAGCGATTCTAAACCATTTTCATTCAATTACCCATTACATTTCTTGAATTTTCAACCACAACTCTTGAGTTTTCATGGTAGAATTAGGGGTTAGGGTAGAAACTAGGGATTTCGGGAATTTGGAGATTTAGACATCAATTTGAGGACCTCGGGTTTTGACCAAGTGGGCCCGGGGTCGATTTTTTGACTTTTTGGAGGAAGATTTGGGAAATTTAATTTATGCAATATAATTGATTCCTTTAGCAATATTTGATTTTATTGAATCATTTTTGAATAGATACGAGTGGTTTGGAGGTGAATTCCAAAGGAAACGCTGTGATTGAGAATTAAGTGGCCTTCTGAGCGAAGTAAGTGTTGCGTCTAACCCTGACTTGAGGGAATTAGGAACCTTAGATTAATTGCTAAGTGAAATTCATGTGAGCGGCATATATGTGAGGTGACGAGTACTTATGCACCGCCAATTTACCTGTTTTTCATGTTTCTCTATTTTTTTCTTATATTGTCTCATTCGTATGCCAAATTGCTACGTGTTATACTAGTGTTGTTCAATTTATCGTTCTTATCATGTTTACGGATTTTATGGTGATAATTGAGTTTTTATTTCAAGTTGAGATTGATATTATGGAACCAAATGTTGAAGTAAGGTTTGTACTTATTATTCTATCTCCCTGTTATTATTTATGCATTGCATTATTGTAAGGGAGAGTGTTAATGCACGAAGGGTGATGTCGTGCCATATTGTGAGTGGTAATGCACGAAGGGTGATGTTGTACCATATTGTGAGTGTTAATGCACGAAAGGTGATGTCGTGCCATATTGTGAGTGTTAATGCACGAAGGGTGATGTCGTGCCATATTGTGAGTGTTAATGCACGAATGATGTCGTGCCATGATATGAGAGTTAATGCACAAAGGGTGATGTCGTGCCGTTTCTATTGATTTTATGGTGAGATTGAGAGTAAAAGCACGAAGGGTGATGCCGTGCATATTTCCTTACTGTATTCACTGTTCCTGTTGATTCATGGTATATTGACTGCTCCGGTGATCATTCTGTTGTATTTCTTTATCTTGTATTTCCCTCAGTATGTTCCCCTCCCGACATTTCCTGTTTAGTTCTTCATTTTTGTAATTTGCATATACACTGTTAAATTGTACATGTTAAATTGTAGGTGCCTTGCCTTAGTCTCGTCACTACTTTGTCGAGGTTAGGCTCGACACTTACCAGTACATGGGGTCGGTTGCACTTTCTGTGCAGATTTTGATACCGGCTCAGGTTGATCGAGATTGGCTACTGGTCCGCTGTCCGGAGGCTCAAGGTAAATCTGTCGGCATTCGCAGACCTTGAAGTCCCCGTCTATCTTTTATGTCCTATTGTTTTCTTTCATTCAGACAGTTATATTTCTTTCGGACTATTACTTGTAGTAAATTTTAGAATACTCGTGAATTGTGGCTCCAGATCCGGGTGATAGTAATTAATACAGTTTTATGATATTCCGCACTTATTAAATTTCATCTCAGTTAGTTATTGTTATTTACTGAATGGAAATAAGGAATTGGTTTAACGATTTTCTAATGTTGGCTTCCCTAGCAAGTGAAATGTTAGGCGCCATCACGATCCCGTCGGTGGGAAATTTCGGGTCGTGACAACTTTCCACTCAACACTTGCAACTAGTTTTCCTTTTTGCACCCCCTTTTCTACATCCATCTTGAAAGTCACAGTCTCTTCACCCACTCTAAGCATGAGTTTTCTCTTATGTATATATAATATCGCTCTGCCTGTCTCTAAGAATGGTCTTCCTAGGATTAGGGGGACCTCCTTATTTTCCTCAATATTCACCACTATAAAATCCACAGAAAATATGAACTTATCCACCCGAACTAACACATCTTCAACTATCCCCTTGGGTATTAAAGTCGTTTGGTCTGTCGGCTGCAACGATATTGGTGCAGACCTTATCTCTCCAATCTCCTTCTCCAGTTTCCTATAAATAGATAGAGGCATTAAGTTAATTGAGGCACCAGAATCACCTAAAAACTTATCAAAATTAATGGTTCCTAAAGAGCAAGTTATAGTAATACTCCCTCGATCTCCACACTTTTGTGGGAGTTTATTTTGCAATATCGCACTGCGATGCTCTATGATCTTGGCCACTAAAGTCTCATATACTTTCCTCTTCTTCGTAAGGATCTCTTTCAAGAATTTAGCATAAGAACGAATTTGTGAGAGCACTTCTGTGAATGGTAAGTTTACATGAACCTGTTTCAGCACATCCAGAAATCTCTCGAATTGCTTGTCCAACGTTTCTCTACATAGCTTCTGAGGGAAAGGCAGCACAAGCATATGCTTGCTCTCCTCGTGTTCCTCGCTTCTCAATTGTTTTTCCTTATTCTTTTTCTCAGTTTTCATTGGGAGTGAAGGGGCACGAATGCGATGAACAATGGACAGGAACTTACGCTAACGTGGGGCAAATGATGCGAATGTGAAGAAGAAATAGCCAATAGCCCCAATATAAAGGGAACAGATGCGAACGCGAAGTAGAAGAAAGCAGAACTTCACGGTCGCATGAGGTACTATGCGAACGCGATGAAGAAAAATAGGGCAGATCAACAGAACACTACGCGATCGTAACTGGAGCTACGCGATCGCGAAAGAGAGCACGAGACACCAGAAACCAGCAATCCAACAATAGAAGAAATTGGCCCGAGGCCCATCCAAAACACACCCGAGGCCCCTCGGGACCCTGTTTAAAAACACAAACAAGTTCCTTAACCTAACACGGACTCTCCCGAGGTCTCAAATCACATCGAACAACGCCAAAAATATGAATCGCACCATGAATCGAACTTCAGAACTTTCAAATCTTCCAACTTCAAAAACTCGTGTCGGAACCTATCAAACCAACCCGGAATGATATCAAATTTTGCAGGAAAGTCCCAAATAACATAATGGAGTTGTTCCAACTCTCGGAATTGCATTCCGGTGCCGATATCAAAAACTCCACTTCCGGTCCAAATCTTCAAAAATTTGACTTTTGCCATTTCAAGCCTAAATCAGCTACAGACCTCAAATTCACAATCCGGACACGTCCCTAAGTCCAAAATCACCTAACGAAGATAACGGAATTGATAGAACTCCATTCCAGAGTCGTCTTCACATAGTTCTGACTACGGTCAAAATCCTAAAACTTAAGTTTCCATTTTAGGGACTAAGTGTCCCAAATCACTCCGAATCATCCGGTAAATGAATTCAACCACGTAAGTCAATACACACAATACAAAGCTTCTCAAGGCCTTATGCCGCCAAACGGGACTTAAATTCTCAAAACGATTGGCTGGGTCGTTACATCTACGAAGAAGTTTTACACACTATCTAGTAAAAGGTCGAATATGTGAATGTGGCTAGTGATTCAGAATGTTTATGAAATGTTTAACATAAGGATTTTGGGGAATTTTGTGGGTCGATTATGCAAGATTGTGTCAACGGGGGACAAGGAGTCTTGGTGGGTTCCAGAGTTATGTAAAGGTAGCTTTAAACTAAGTGGGAGAGCCCCATCATCTACGATTGGATTGCATGGTTGCCTACTTGTGATATTTATGGTTATCGGCATACTTATAAGTTATTATGACCAAGGAAAGAAAACACCAATGGTAGTTTGTGCAAAGGATTGGAGGAATGTGTGTTATATTTGGGATTCATTGGTTTATGTTTATTTTTAAGAAGACTCAGGGTTTAGACTTCGTGTGGATGTAATGTACAAGAAAAAGCGACTCAGCCGGATGTTTCTTTGAGAAAGTGTTCACATGCTAGTAGGCCTTCAGAGTTTTGATTATAATTGAGATCAAATCAGAGTGAGTGACTCTCAATAATGGTTTTAGTGGCTTTAAAAAGTTAAGTATGGTGCCTAAGGATCTCGAGTCTATAGTATGGTTAAGTACCGATCTTTTTGCAGCTGATTCTGAAAGGGGTTTGGAGTGTTCTACGTTATCTTCGGGTTGTGGTGTAGCATCGGAGAAATGGAAGAAAATGACTTCGGATCCATAGAGGAATTATCACAATGGGTGTACCAGTTAAAAATACGAACATGCGCACAAGGAGGGTATGCGATGGTTCGTGGGTTTGGAGACAACGTGGTCTCGTAAAATAAAGTCACTCAGGATGAGTGCGGATTTGGGTTCATGATGATTTGAATGGATCTATTATTATTTCTAAGGAAAATCTAGGGTAAATTTTGAAGTAGTCGGATCAGTTAGCAATGGTTGAGTTGGTATGATTGTGGCAATGATCAGTTCCTTCAGCGTGTTAAGTTATACATGTGATTAGTGGTGGTACGTGCAAGGGTTGACGACTACCGTAACTGATTTTATTTGGAGGCGTTCGAGTATTATAGCCTGTTATGTGTAGACCTGGAAGGGTTATGGTGGTTTAGACCACTACTTGAGGATTTTATTTTCTACAGTTATGAGAATTCAATCGTGTCTTGCAATGGAGTGTTTAGTGTATTAGTGGATCAGGAGTCGGGATGGAATTCTTGTACTCTCACGTATTGGTATGTTAGGTGCAGTGAACGGCATGGGAATTGGAAGTTGAGGATCAAGGTTGCGGTTCAGTGTAGACAAGAGTGTCAGGAGATCGAATGAGCAGGAAAGGATTCAGATGGTTAGAGTAAGCTGGTATTGTCTTTAGCGTCATCTGAGATCGGTGTTATGTGTAAGATGCTTTACATATTGATCGCAGATTACTGATTTTCTTTATAGCATTAGTGTGGCCGGTGGTATGGACGTGCAAGCTTGTTACCTGGTGCGGAAGGTTGTGGGAGTGTATCCCACGGGAAGGTTGTATAAGTGCAACATGTAGTCACTTGATTGATTAAAGTTGTAAAACCAAGCATGGAAATTATGGTACTAGCACTAATGTGAAAATTTATGCCTGAAGGGCGCTCGGTTCATTTGGTTGTGGACTGTGGAAGTTTGTTTCGGATTTGACGGTTGTTCTTGTGTGTCATGGGAAAAGGGGTTACTGTGGATCTTTGAAAGGTTATTAGCCCAGTATGGTATTATCTGAATCGGTTTGAGGTCCGTTGGTGGGACCAATGTGAATGTGTGATCTGCGTAAGGTCGGATATATCCATTCGTCATAACATTCCTTACTAAGGCGTTGTCGAGCATTGGATGTTATTTCTGCCGTCAGTTATTCCATGTAGCTTATATTATGCCATGTGGGTTGTGAGATGGCTTGATTATTCACATGTGTGTTGAGGCCCGTGTAGCTTCCGGTGTTATATGAGAAGGATAACTCTCGAGATGCAGATCATTTGTTGCACCTTAGTTATGCTTGAGTTTCGTAGCGCGTGACGTTATTCTCCTTATTAGGATTTGTATTATGCACTGGCGTGCTTGTAATCGATATTCATGTATTTCGTAAGTGTAAACGTTGCGACTTGATGTGTGTTTTCTTCTTGATTGTTATGTAAGGATCGGGTGGCACGTTGCCACGTGTATATAATATTTGGATCGGGTTTCATGCCGCAACAGTGTCGTGATGAATCGGGTTGCACGTCGCAATAGTGAGATCTTGGGTACGGTTCCATATATTTATTTCTTTGTATTTTATTTTTCATTCACTGAGGAGAGTTCATAGCATCTTGTCGACCGTTATATGTGTTACACGGTTTGGGAAGTTCCATTCCAGAGTTCTCTTTTCCCTATATTTTGCATTTAAGTTTGTAGCCTATTGGTGCATTGTTGGCATTATACGAGATCTGGGCTAGGGTTTGAGGTGGATTATTGCCTGTGTAACTTATACTAGGTGAGACGAGATTATTGGACCTGAAATCAGTACAATCAGATTTATATAAGGTATAATAAGGAACAAATATCACTATTCAGTTCAGAATGAGGTAATGGTCCTTGTCAGGAGGAGTGATTCCATGATTTGATTGATTCAGTAGGTGATAATAAATTTCTACACATATTCTCTGTCATGGCAGTATTGTGAGGGTTGAAATCGAGCTTATTTGTATTATGAGGTGTACTGCGAGCATCAGGTTCGTGAAATTCCAGTTATTATAGTTGGAGGATGTTTCCTTAGGCAAATGAGTTATGCGGTACGTGGTCTGATTTTTGCATAGACGCACAATCATGTTTTAGCACAGTGGGTAGTGATTGATACGGTGTTCATATGTTAGAATAAGGTATTTTAAAGAAATTCGGATGTTGGAATTGGATCTAAGGCTTATTGATTGAATAAAAAGGGAGGACCTTCTGTCTGACTTGAGCTGAGGTGCCAAACTGGGATGGTGATGCCACGGGTAGGTGTACCAGGTGTTAGACAGTAATTATGTACAACTCTGGAATAGTTCTTAGAACGTCCGAGGACGAACATATGTTTACGTGAGAGAAAATGTAACGACATGATCGGTCATTTTGAGCTCTAGCACGTCTGTCGGGGTTTGAGGCCATTACTAGCTTCACTTCGGGTATTATGACTCGTACGCATGGTCAAAATTTAATTTCGGAAAGTTCGGAGTCGATTTGGAAAGAAAATTCTAATTCGGAAGCCTTAAGTTGAAGAAATTGACTAAAGTATGGTTCTTGAGTAAACGACCTCAGAATGGAGATTTGAAGGTTCCAACAGGTTCGTATGATGATTTTGGACTTGGGCGTTTGCCCGTAGCGGGTTTTGGATGACCCGGGAGCATTCTGGCGCCGATTATGGTAGTTGGCATTTTGGAAGAATTTCATAAATTTGGGTTGAAGTTAATTTCAATGTTATCGATGTCTGTTTGGGATTCCGAGTCTGGGAATAGCTCCGTATGGTGATTTTGGTATTGGAAGCGTGTCCGGAAGTGGATTTGGAGGTTCGTAGGCCATTTCGAGGTCATTTGGTGAAAGTGGAAATTTGAAGGTTTTTGAGAAGTTTGACCGGGAGTGGAATTTTTTATATCGGAGTCGGATTCTGATTCAGGAAGTTGGAGTGGGTCTGTAATTGCAAATGTGACTTATGTGCAAAATTTCAGATCAATCGGACGTGATTTGATAGGTTTTGGCGTCGATTGTAGAAGTTAAAGTTTCAAGTGATTCGAGTTTTTAGCGTTGTTTGATGTAATTTAAAGGCTCGACTAAGTTCGTAATGTGTTTTAGGACATGTTGGTATGTTTGGTTGGGGTCCCGGGGGCCTCGGGTGGATTCCGGATGGTAAACGGACCAATTTTGGAATTTTGAAGAAGGGCTGAAGCTTTCTGCTTCTGGTACGTTCGCACCTGCGCTTGGACAGCCGCAGGTGCGACCCTCGCAGATGCGAGTTTTGTGCGCAGAAGCGGAAAAGGGAAGGGGAAGCCATCGCTGCAGATGCAGAATTTTGGCGCACATGCGAACGCGCAGGTGCGAAGAAATGCGCGCAGATGCGAGAGGGGGCACTCAAGTGAAACTCGCACCTGCGAGGCTTTTCCGCATGTGCGAAAGCCGCAGGTGCGGTACACCTTCGCAGGTGCGAAACCCCTGCTTGGCAGAATGTGTTAAAATCGGGGCACTGTCATTTTGAGCCCATTTTCTTCCATTCTTGGGAAATTTTGGAGCATTTTGAGAGGGTATTTCAACTAGCAATTTGAAGGCAAGTTAATTATACACACTTTGAGTTAAATACACATATTATGGGTAGATTTAGAAATCAAGGATTTAGATGAAAAACTTAGATTTCTATAAAAATGAGATTTTAACCACGAAAATATTTATGGAATTGGATAGAAATTACATATTTGAGTTCTTGAGATTATGGGTAACGTTTTCATCCGAAAATTTTCGGAATCCGGGCACGTGGGCCCAGGGTGAATTTTAGAAATTTTACCATTTTGGATAGGGTAATTTATTTAATAGATAAGTTTCGAATTATTGAACATGTATTAATTATTTTATATAAGTTTTGGATAGTTTCGGATTTTTCGGCATCAAATTGAGGTTTTTTACGTGACATTATGATCGAAAAGTGAACTTTGAGACAAGGTATGTCTCTTGTCTAATCTTGTGAGGGGGAAATTACCCCATAGGTTATTAAATTGATAATAGCTGTTAATTAGGGGGGGATACGTACGCACGAGATGACGAGAGTCCGTACATAGCTATTATCTATGCTAAAGTCCGGGTAGTTTAGGACTCAAAGCATGAATTGTGTGTGTAAATTATATCCTTTATTTAATTAAATTAATTGAAATATATTGTGAATTGTTAGGGAAATATAGTAAAAGATGAAAATCTAATATATTTAATTTTCAGCTTAAATTAGTTTATTTGTTAAAAGAAATTGTTCATCCTCTCGAATTAATCTATAATAAATATACTCTCTTTCTAGGGGTCACACACCGTATTGGGGTAGGATGGATGAAGTGGAGGTTAGCATCTGGAGTCTTGTGTGACAAGAGAGTGCCACCGATAATCAAAGGTAAGTTTTATAAAGCGGTAGTTAGACCGGCCATGATGTATGGGGTTGAGTGTTGGCCCGTTAAGAACTCACATATCCAGAAGATGAAAGTAGCAGAAATGAGGATGTTGCGGTGGATGTGCGGGCACACTAGGATAGATAAGATTAGGAATGATGATATTCGGGAGAAGGTGCATGTGGCTCCCATTGATGACAAGATGCGGGAAGCGAGGCTTAGATGGTTCGGACATGTTCAGAGGAGAAGCCCAGATGCTC
>AWOL01S0022026.1:6881-17014 GCA_000715115.1 Nicotiana otophora | reverse complement strand
TATATATCAAATAATATTAATTAAACAAAAAATACAATTTACACAAGTAATTCAAGCTTTGAGTCCTAAACTACCTGGACTTTAGCATTAATAGTAGCTACGCACGGAATCTCGTCACCTCGTGCGCACGTAGCCTCCACAATTAGCAAAAATTATTACTTTAATTACCTATGGTGTAATTTTTCCCTCACAATATTAGACAAGAGACTTACCTCGTCTTGCTCCAATTTAATCCACTTGTAGGCCTTTTCTTCGATTATCCAACTTCGATTGGCTCGAATCTAACCAAAAATACTTCGATACAATCACTAACATTTATAGGAATCAATTCTATAAGAAAATACTACATTTTCAACAAAATCCCGAAATTAATTAAAAAATTCGTCTGTGGGATCCACATCTCGGAATTTGGCGAACGTTATGAAATCTGACAACCCATTCAATTACAAGTCCAACCATACCAGTTTCACTCAAATACGGCTCCGAATCGATTCCGAAATCTCAAAAATTCGTTTCTATGAGATTTCTAAACATTTCCCAAATTTTAATCTCAAAACTCTAATTAAATGGTGAAAACAAAGATATATTTGTGTATATAGACCAAATCAGAATTAGAATCACTTACCCTAATGCCTTTCCTTGAAAATCTGACAAACGTCACCTCTTCTCAAGCTCAAGTTCGTCATAAATGGCAAATGGAATGAATGCCCTCTTTTATAAATCTGTCGAGGTAGTCTTCGGAACTAGGCCTCGAAGTGGGCCTCGATCTTGGCTTTGATTGTGGCCCTCGAGCCTGGTCTTCGGTCATGGCCTCGAGCCTGGGACTCGATCATGGCCTCGAGCCTCGGACTCGGTCATGGCCTCGATCATGGCCTCGAGCCTGGGACTCGGTCATGACATCGATCATGGCATCGAGCCTGTGCCTTTGATTGTGACCCTCGATCTTGGGTCTCGATTCTGGCCCTCGAGCCTTGCCTTCGATCATGGCCCTCAGGCTGGACCTTCGATCGTGTCTTCGATCACAAGCTAGAGCATGAGCCTTGTCAACCCTGAATTCGATACTGGCTCGATATCTGGGCTCGATCACAGCCCAGAATATCCAACAGAAGAGGAAACATTGCAGTAGCCTTTTAAGTCCAACTTTTGATTCGTTAACCATCTGAAACTCACCCGAGGCACTCGGGACCTCATCCAAATACACCAACAAGTTCTAAAACATCATACGAACTTATTTGAAACTTAAAATCACATAAAACAATGCTAAAATCATGAATCATGCTCCAATTCAAGCATAATGAAACTTAGAATTTCCAACTTCTATATTCGATGTCGAAACCTAACAAATCAAGTCCGATTGACCTCAAATTTTGCACACAAGTCATAAATGACATAACGGAGCTATGAAAATTTTTAGAACTAGATTCCGACTCCGGTATCAAAAAGTCAACTCCCCGGCCAACCTCCAAATTTAAATTCTTGTTTTAGCTATTTCACGCCTAATTGCACTACGGACTTCCAATTAAAATTTCGATCACACTTCCAAGTCCCAAATCACGATAGACTGTGAGGCAATGCAAGCTCATAAGAAACCTCCCCAACTCGCCTCAACACCTCGAATGGGCCTATAAAGCTCGGGCTCATTTTTTTCTTTTTCCCAAATCTCATGATTCCCTTCATCGGCGAAACTTTCAAGAGAACTTTTTCACCTACCATATAAATCACGCCCTTTCTGATCCGCGCAACTGTTTTGTCTGGACTGTGCTGTACGAAGTCGCTTCTGAATCAACTTTACCTTTTCCAAGGCATCTTTCACCAAATCAGTACCATATAATTTAGCCTCACCTGGCTCAAACCATCCGATGGGCGAACGGAATCGCGCACCATATAAAGCCTCAAATGGAGCCATCTCGATGCCGGATTGATAACTATGATTATAAGCGAACTCGGCCAAAGGCAAGAAACGATCCCACTGACCTCCACAGTCAATCACACATGCTCTGAGAATATCCTCCAAAATCTAAATTTTCCGATCTGACTGCCCATCGGTCTGCTGATGAAAGGCTGTGCTGAGCTCTACACGGGTCCCCAACTCACTCTGTACTGCTCTCCAGAAATGTGAAGTAAACTGAGGGACTCTATCTGATATGATGGAAATTGGCACGCCGTGCAACTGAACTATCTCCTGAATATATATCTGGGCCAACCTCTCTGAAGTATACGTAGTCACAACAGGATTAAAGTGTGCCGACTTGGTCAACCTGTCGACAATGACCCAAACTGCATCAGACTTCCGCAGCGTCCGCGGCAACCCAAATACAAAGTCCATAGTGATGCGTTCCCATTTCCACTCAGTTATAGTCATCTGCTGAAGTAGGCCACCTGGCCTCTGGTGTTCATATTTAACTTGCTGGCAATTTAGACACCTAGCTACATACTCAACTATGTCCTTTTTCATTCGTCTCCACCAATAATGCTGCCTCGGGTCATGATACATCTTCGTAGTACCTGGATGAATAGAATACCGAGAACTGTGTGCCTCCTCTAGGATCGGTTTCCTCAGTCTATCCATGTTAGGGACATATAGACGGTCCTGGAGTCGCAGAATGCCATCTGCTCCAATAGTAACTTCCTTCGCACCACCTCGTAGTACCGTTTCTCGAAGAACCATTAAGTGCGGATCATCATACTGGCGAGCCTTGATCTGTTCCAATAGTGAAGACTGGGCTACAACACCTGCAAGAACTTGGCTGGGCTCTGAAATATCCAGCTGCACAAGTATGTTGGCCAATGACTAAATATCTTAAGCCAATGGCCTCTCCTCTGCTGAAATGAAAGCCAAACTACCCATACTCTCCTCCTTTCTACTCAAGGCGTCTGCAACCACATTTGCCTTGCCCGGATGATATAAGATAGTAATATCATAATCTTTCAGTTGTCTCAAATTTAGGCCCCTCTGCTTGAACAAATGCTGCAAATTGCGATGATCAGTGTAAACTTCACAAGACACCCCATAAAGACACCCCATCTATATATATCAAATAATATTAATTAAACAAAGAATACAATTTACATAAGTAATTCATGCTTTGAGTCCTAAACTACCCGGACTTTAGCATTAATAGTAGCTACGCATGGACTCTCGTCACCTCGTGCATATGTAGCCCCCACAATTAGCAACAATTATTACTTTAATTACATATGGGGTAATTTCCCCCTCACAAGATTAGACAAGAGACTTACCTCGTCTTGCTCCAATTTAATCCAACAGTAGGCTATTTTCGATTATCCAACTTGGATTGGCTCGAATCTAACCAAAACTAATTCGATACCATCACTAAAATTTATAGGAATCAATTCTATAAGAAAATACTACATTTACAATAAAATTGCAAAATTAATTAAAAATTCGTCTGTGGGGCTCACATCTTGGAATCCGGCAAAAGTTACGAAATTTGACAACCCACTCAATTACGAGTCCAACCATATCAGTTTCACTCAAATACGACTCCCAATCGATTCCAAAATCTCAAAAATTTGTTTCTATGAGATTTCTAAAAATTTCCCAAATTTCAATCTCACAACTATAATTAAATGGTGAAAACAATGATATATTTGTGTATATAGACCAAATCCGAGTTAGAATCACTTACCCCAATGTCTTTCCTTGAAAGTCTAACAAAAGTCGCCTCTTCTCAAGCTCAAGTTCGTCAAAAATGGAAAATGGGACGAATGCCCTCTTTTATAAATCTGTCGAGGTAGTCTTCGGAACTGGGCCTCGAAGTGGGCCTCGATCGTGGCTTCAATTGTGGCCCTCGTGCCTGGTCTTCGGTCATGACCTCGAGCTTGGGAATCGAGCATGGCCTCGATCATGGCCTCGAGCCTCGGACTGGATCATGGCCTCGATCATGGCCTCAAGCCTCGGACTCGATCATGACCTCGATCATGGCATCGAGCTTGTGCCTTCGATTGTGACCCTCGATCTTGGGTCTCGATTCTGTCCCTCGAGCCTTGCCTTCGATCATGGCCCTCGAGTTGAACCTTCGATTGTGGATTCGATCACAAGCTCGGGCCTGAGCCTCGTCAACCCTGGGCTCGATACCTGGCTCGATATCTGGGCTAGATCACAGCCCAGAATATCCAATAGAAGAGGAAAAATTGCAGGAGCCTTTTAAGTCCAACTTTTGATTAGTTAACCATCCGAAACTCACCCGAGGCCCTCGGGACCTCATCCAAATATACCAACAAGTCCTAAAACATTATACGAACTTATTTGAAACCTCAAATCACATACAATGATGCTAAAAGCATGAATCATGTTCCAATTCAAGTTTAATGAAACTTAGAATTTTCAACTTCTACATTCGATGTCGAAACCTATCAAATCAAGTCCAATTGACCTCACATTTTGCACAAAAGCATAAATGACATAACGGAGCTATGAAACTTTTTAGAACTGGATTCCGACTGCGGTATCAAAAAGTCAATTCCCTGGTCAAACTTCCAAATTTCAAATCTTGTTTTAGCCATTTCAAGCCTAATTTTACTACGGACTTCCAAATAAAATTCCGATCATGCTCCCAAGTCCCAAATCACGATACGGAGCTATTCGAATTGACAGAATTCTATTCCGAGGTCGTTTTCTCAAAATATTGACCGAAGTCAAACTTGGCCTTTTAAAGCCAACTTAAGGAACCAAGTGTTTCGATTTCAACCCAAACACTTCCAAATCCATAACCAACCATCCCCACAAGTCATAAATCATAAAAAGAACACACGAGAAGTTTTATTTTAGGGAACGGGGTTCTAAAAGTCAAAATGACATGTTGGGTCTTTACAAGACCAGTCATTTTGAGAGTTGTAGCCCCGTTCCGCCATTTACTGCTCATTTTATGCTTTACTGTTGCTACATGACTTGTCGCGGTAGTAGGTTTGGGTCCGGAGAGATTTTAGAATGAATTGAGACACTTAGTCTCAAGGTTGAAAGCTAAAATTTAAATGGTTGACCGGATATTGACTTATGTGTAAATGACTCCGAAATGGAGTTTTGATGGTTCCGTTAGCTCCGTTGGGTAATATTGGACTTAGGAACGTGTCCGGATTGTGAATTGGAGGTCCATAGTTAAACTAGGCTTGAAATGGTGAAAATTGCATTTTTGGAAAGTTTAACCAAGAGTAGAGTTTTTGATTTCGGGGTCAGATTCCGATTCTGAAAGTTGTGTGCAAAATTTAATGTCAATCGGACGTGATTTGATAGGTTTCGGCATCGTTTGTAGAAATTGGAATTTCTTAGTTTTCATGGGCTGCAGGAGTGGAGGAAACCATAGGAGTGGAAGGTTTTTGCTTCTGCGACGCTGCATATGCGGTTAAGTGTCCGCAGAAGCGGAAAGGCTGGACACAACATTTAAATTCACAGGTTCGCGATTTTGCTTCATTTGCAA
Source organism: Nicotiana otophora (assembly GCA_000715115.1). Taxonomy (NCBI): domain Eukaryota; kingdom Viridiplantae; phylum Streptophyta; class Magnoliopsida; order Solanales; family Solanaceae; genus Nicotiana; species Nicotiana otophora. The sequence continues at coordinate 11,576 of AWOL01S0022026.1, read as the reverse complement.
CATTTCAAGATCGGGATTCGGCGATTTTGGAGAGGATTTTCGAGGGGTTTCTTGAGGTATATCACTTATGCTCATTGTTTTATTCAATAATCTTGTTTCCCAATTGATTTTCCCACCTAGATTGTGTGGTTTTGAGGTGTAAATTGGGAGTTTGAGGCTAGAGATTTGGAGAGTTTGATTTTGGGATTTGAGTGACGATTTGGAGTCGGATTTTGGTAAATTTGGTATGGTTGGACTGGTGGATGAATGGGCTTTCGGGTTTTGTGACTTTTATCAGGTTTCGAGACGTGGGCCCGGGGGGCGGCTTTGAGTTGACTTTTGGCTTTTGATTGATAGCTTAGTATTTTCTTATGGAGTTGATTCCAAGGTTTAAGCCTGTCAATCATTAATACTAACGATGCCCACTTTAGCTTCTTCCAAAGTTTTTCTCCCCATATGATACATAGCGTATGTCTTTTCGAATACGAGAGAATCCCCTTGGAAATAGAGCTTTGATTTAAGCCTGTCAACCTCGGCCTGAGGACCGTCCCTCTCGGATCTTATGGCGCTGAGGCTAGAATCAAGATCACAAAGTGTAGAGGTTTGAAGCCGGGTTTGCTCCATGATCTTCCTAAACCTCACATCCATCCTGGCCCTCTTCTCCTCGGAAGTAGCAGCCTCTTCGGTTTTTGAGCTCAAGGTTGCCTCTAAATTATTACTTTTTCAACGGAGGCAGACTCACGCTCGACAGCAGCGAACAAAATATCTTGAACCTAAACCCACTTAGCCTTAGCCGCTTGAAATTGTACATTTAATTGAGTGGCCTCTTGGCTAAGGGTCATCACATCTTATTCGCTTAGCTGCAACCAGGCCTCAAGCTCGCCCGCTTCAGCAGCCTTTACCTCCAGAACTGGGAGGTGAGCAACAAGCTTGTCCCTCTCGGCCAACAGCTGATAACATTCGGACATAAGTCCTTCTTTATCAATGATCAATCTCTAAAGGCCATTGGATTCAAGGAAGTTGGCCCAAGAAACTTCGTCACATCAGATTAGTAAGAAACACGCAAAAGAGAGAGAATATTATACCGCTGTCGCGGTATGCATGGAGTTATTCAACATGCACTCCCTTGAAAGGGAGTGTATTTTCTTCTTATCCTTCTCTGCAACCAGCGGTTTTAGGTAATTGGTAAATTCCACAGGCCTGGATAGTCGATGGCATGCCTTTGATACGAAGAGAGTGATAGTCCTCTTCCCTCGGGTATATGGATAAAGGGGTGAATAATTGTGCTCCAAATTCCCGTGGTCGGGAGACTGGAGGAGAGAAGCACCCTCCTCTCGGGCATCTGTGGCCGGTGGAGAAGATCTAGCAGTTGCTGGTGCAAAAGGCACAACTGGTGTGGAAGGGGATGAAGTTGATAGTGTTGTAGGTTGAGAAGCAACTGCAATATGGGCAGTGTTGATTATTGGTTGCTCATCAACCAAAGGTGGAAGAAGCCCAATTTCCGACCTCACAGGACCTGAAACAACAACAGGGGTCAGAAAGCGAGAATTGGCAGTCTGTACTATCTCCATTTCATCGCAAAGCGCCCGGACCTCACCTTTGGTTAGGGTTCTAAGCTCTCCCGATTGAGCATTCCGTTGAGCTGATGAAGATCACTGTCTCCGTTGAAGGGAAGCATCTTCATCACAAGATTCCCCATCATAATGAAAAACCACATTGGCCATGGCCGTCTTAGGCGTGGCCTTCTTTATTTTCTTATTTTTATACCCAGCTGAGGCAGAACGATGCCTTTTTGGTTGCTTTTTCTCTAGCCGGGGACGAGCGGAAGCATTTCCACTGGAGGCAGATCCGAGGGCACTGCTCCGAGTGAGAGCACCTTGCAGCAATCTCGTAGCCTCCGCTTGATCGGCTAAAATATCCACTTCGGGGCAGGTAACGAAGCCCTACGGGAGCCCCGAATCAAGCAAAAGTTGTAGTTAGTAAATTAATTTATGTTCATGCGGAGGCAGAATGAAAAAAGAATCAGTTTACCGTGGTTCTTGGATTTCCACCCATACTTGGGGGACATCTCCTTCCACCGACATATTTCTGGCATTGTAATATCCATAATCTTTTGAACCCACTAGTTCAGGCCCTGAACCCTTGGTGGTGTCATCTGAGCAGCTAAAACAACATGAATAAAGAGGTCAACAATAACAGGAAATGGTTACTTACATGAACGGTTCAATAATTCAGGGAAGGATGGAGTTGTGGCCGGGATGACATCTCTGGTTGCAATGATGACAAATTGCTCAATCAATCCACGGTCACCGTCATCATCCATGCTGGTGAGAAGGATGTGGTGGCCTTACTGAAATTTATTACTCTTCGCGAAAGACTTTGGGGGAATAATGGTTCATCATATGTGCTAAGGTTAGGGTTTTCCCTATCTTCGTGCACATCTGGCATAGGCAAGCCACGGTTTGCCATACAGAGAGGCCCACTTGTACCAAGCAAACCTGGTACCGATGATAGAATACCAAGATCACGGGATCAAGCCCCCCGCTCAAAGAAAATGGACCCAAGGTGAAGGCATACATATAAATATACGTAAAACCTTCCTTGGAAAAGGTAAATCGCTCTATCAAGTCAGGAGCGATGATGTTAAGGTCTGGGCAGTTGCAATCCTCCTTCATAGCAGGAATACTGGAAGGACGAATAGAAGAAGGATATTTGATCACAGCTCAAGTCCATGAAGATGCGGAGGGAAACTTCTCTTGGAAGTCATTGACGGTGCTCAAGTATTTGGGCATGATGGAGCTTACTGTGGGAGGATCAGAATTAACATCAACCTCATTATCTTTGCTTCTCTTCAGACCTCCACCGAAGAGAAGACTAGAGTTCTCAAAAGACTTAATAAATGAAGCCATAATAGTAAAACGATGGTAGAGTTTTTGAAGAAAAATCAGAATTAGATGAAAGCAGAAGAAGGTTAAGTACAGAGAAGATAATGGACTTGTGAAAATTTTACAAGTGAAAGAGGCAAAATGATAAGTATAAGTAAAGGTACAGATGGAAAACATTGTGGTCCAGATTTCCTCGAGAAACGGAAAAAGTATTATTGAATTGTGGGGCAACACGTGTACAGGATATCAAATACGAAGAGACGTGTATCTCATCAAGCGTCAGAGATTGTTCAGAAGATGTTCCACCAAGAAAGTGATCTTCACCAACTTCTCGATGACACAAAGATATGCCATCGGAAAGCAGAGGGACTATCTGTATAGAATAAAATAGGTTTCTATTAAATAATCTAATGATAGCGTGACACGTGAAGCCGGAGAGAGGCAGAAGATTAATCGAGTAAGAACCAAGATGAAGAACAATAGTTGCAGTTGGCATTGGATAGACCCCGTAGAGGGGTACAATCAACGTGAACGAGTCCAATGTTTGCCACCGGATGGCATTAAATAAAGAATATTTCATAGTATTAAATAGGCAGTCATTGCAGAGAATATTTGCAATCATATCATGTTGTTACATATTCATCAATGGCCCCTTTATTGTCATTTAAGAGGGGCTTGATCATAAGATCTTATTTTTCTAGGTATAGCGATAAATAGTAGTTTCAACAGCCATTGTAAGGACACAAAATTCTTGGCAAAACTTATGCTACATTCATTTCTCAAGCTAAATAAAATAACTTTACTTGTTGTCGTATATTCCAGAACCCGCTTGTGGGATTACACTGGGTCGTTGTTGTTGTTGTTGTTGTTGTTGTTGTCTTATATTGTTCTTATTTCTTCTCTCAGAGGCATTTCTCCTAGAACAAGGCTCATAATTTCTTTTGATTTTATTGATATGTCTTATTTTTAATCCAGTTTATTTATCATTTTGGATCAAATCAGCTCGCATGTCTATAAACCACGTAACAAATTCAATTGCATCATGTTAGTTAAATAAAATGCTTAAAGAGAGATAAAAAGTAGTTTGGATAAATATTTCTGTATTTTGGACTATTAAATGTCTCTCTAATAGCCTGCTTGGCCAAGCTGCAAAAATTAATTTATTTTGAGAAGTACTTTTGGAGAGAAACAGTTTGTGTTTGGTTAATTAATTTGAAAAGTACTTCTGGGCAGCAATTAGTGTTTGGCCAAACTTTTAAAAGTGCTTTTCAAAAAATGGCTTTTTGAGAGAAACTATTTTTTTCTGATTCTCCAAAACTTCTTCTGCTTTTACTCAAAAATACTTTTTTTCTTTTGAAAGCTTGGCCAAACATTTAAACTCAGGAAAAAAAATACTTTTTTGAAAAAAAAAATACTTTTGGCTTTGAAGAAGCTTGACCAAAGAGGTTATAAAAACTGTGCAATTTTTTAAAAAGGAAACCTAATGTTAACTATATGATATGTACATAATTATGTAGTTCGGCTGCCTTATTACTATTCATTTTGTGTGTTGATTCATAACTAATGCTAACCTACTCGCTTTGAGAGGCGGCAAAAGCTTTTCTACCAAATCTGGAAACTGCACAATTATGTTGAGTCATAGAAGAGCATACTCTTGGGTGTTGCTACAAGACCTTTTTTTTAGGCCCCTAATTTATTGCATGATAAATGGACACTAAATTCCGCCCCCCTAACAAAAACCTTAAAATGCCAACAAAGTTGAAAATTAAGGGATTTTTACATGAATAATTTGATTTATAATTTACTTTTTTTAGTCGATATATATATATAA
>AWOL01S0022017.1:59181-98953 GCA_000715115.1 Nicotiana otophora | reverse complement strand
AGAAATCATTCTCACTCGACTACAAAGCCTAAGGGCTATCTTAATTCGAGTTCAGAAATCATTCTCACTCAACTACAAAGACTAAGGACAACCTTAATTCAAGTTCGAGAAATCACTCTCACTCGACTACATAGCCTAAGGGCTACCTTAATTCGAGTTCGAGAAATTATTATCACTCGACTACAAAGCCTAAGGGCTACCTTAATTTGAGTTCGAGAAATCATTCTCACTCGACTACAAAGCCTAAGGGCTACCTTAATTCGAGTTCGACAAATCATTCTCACTTGACTACAAAGCCTAAAGGATACCTTAATTCGACTTTGAGAATTCATTCTCACTCGACTACAAAACCTAAGGGCTACCTTAATTCGAGTTCGAAAAATTATTCTCACTTGACTACAAAGAGTAAGGGCTACCTTAATTCGAGTTCGAGAAGTCATTCTTACTCGACGACAAAGCCTAAGGGCTACCTTAATTTGAGTTCGAGAAATCATTCTCACTCGACTAAATAGCCTAAGGGCTACCTTAATTCGAGTTCGAGAAATCATTCTCACTCGACTACAAAGCCTAAGGGTTACCTTAATTCGAGTTCGAGGAATTATTCTCACTCGAATACAAAGCCTAAGAGCTACCTTAATTCGAGTTCGAGAAATCATTCTCACTCGACTACATAGCCTAAGGGCTACCTTAATTCAAGTTCGGGAAATCATTCTCACTCAACTGCAAAGCCTAATTGCTACCTTAATTCGAGTTCGAGAAATCATTCTTACTCGACTACAAAGCCTATGGGCTACCTTAATTCCAATTCAAGAAATCATTCTCACTCGACTACATAGCCTAAGGGCTACCTTAATTCCAATTCAAGAAATCATTCTCACTCGACTACATAGCCTAATGGCTACCTTATTTTGAGTTCGAGAAATCATTCTCACTAGACTACAAATTCTACGGGCTACCTTAATTCGAGTTCGAGAAATCATTCTCACTCGATTACAAAGCCTAAAGGCTACCTTAATTCAAGTTCGAGAAATCATTCTCACTCAATTACAAAGCCTAAGGGCTACCTTAATTCGAGTTTGAGAAATCATTCTCACTATACTACAAATCCGACGGGCTACCTTAATTCGAGTTTGAGAAATCATTCTCACTCGACTACAAAGCCTAAGGGCTACCTTAATTCGAGTTAGAGAAATTATTCTCACTCGACTACAAAGCCTAAGGGCTACCTTAATTCAAGTTCGAGAAATCATTCACACTCAATTACAAAGCCTAAGGGCTACCGTTATTCGAGTTCGAGAAATCATTCTCACTCGACTACAAAGCCTAAAGGCTACCTTGGTTCGAGTTCAAGAAGTCATTCTCACTCGACTACAAAATCTAAGGGCTACCTTAATTCGAGTTTGAGAAATCATTCTCACTCGACTACAAAGCCTAAAGGCTACCTTGGTTCGAGTTCAAGAAGTCATTCTCACTCGACTACAAAGCCTAAAGGCTACCTTGGTTCGAGTTCAAGAAGTCATTCTCACTCGACTACAAAGCCTAAAGGCTACCTTGGTTCGAGTTCAAGAAGTCATTCTCACTCGACTACAAAGCCTAAAGGCTACCTTGGTTCGAGTTCAAGAAGTCATTCTCACTCGACTACAAAGCCTAAAGGCTACCTTGGTTCGAGTTCAAGAAGTCATTCTCACTCGACTACAAAGCCTAAAGGCTACCTTGGTTCGAGTTCAAGAAGTCATTCTCACTCGACTACAAAGCCTAAAGGCTACCTTGGTTCGAGTTCAAGAAGTCATTCTCACTCGACTACAAAGCCTAAAGGCTACCTTGGTTCGAGTTCAAGAAGTCATTCTCACTCGACTACAAAGCCTAAAGGCTACCTTGGTTCGAGTTCAAGAAGTCATTCTCACTCGACTACAAAGCCTAAAGGCTACCTTGGTTCGAGTTCAAGAAGTCATTCTCACTCGACTACAAAGCCTAAAGGCTACCTTGGTTCGAGTTCAAGAAGTCATTCTCACTCGACTACAAAGCCTAAAGGCTACCTTGGTTCGAGTTCAAGAAGTCATTCTCACTCGACTACAAAGCCTAAAGGCTACCTTGGTTCGAGTTCAAGAAGTCATTCTCACTCGACTACAAAGCCTAAAGGCTACCTTGGTTCGAGTTCAAGAAGTCATTCTCACTCGACTACAAAGCCTAAAGGCTACCTTGGTTCGAGTTCAAGAAGTCATTCTCACTCGACTACAAAGCCTAAAGGCTACCTTGGTTCGAGTTCAAGAAGTCATTCTCACTCGACTACAAAGCCTAAAGGCTACCTTGGTTCGAGTTCAAGAAGTCATTCTCACTCGACTACAAAGCCTAAAGGCTACCTTGGTTCGAGTTCAAGAAGTCATTCTCACTCGACTACAAAGCCTAAAGGCTACCTTGGTTCGAGTTCAAGAAGTCATTCTCACTCGACTACAAAGCCTAAAGGCTACCTTGGTTCGAGTTCAAGAAGTCATTCTCACTCGACTACAAAGCCTAAAGGCTACCTTGGTTCGAGTTCAAGAAGTCATTCTCACTCGACTACAAAGCCTAAAGGCTACCTTGGTTCGAGTTCAAGAAGTCATTCTCACTCGACTACAAAGCCTAAAGGCTACCTTGGTTCGAGTTCAAGAAGTCATTCTCACTCGACTACAAAGCCTAAAGGCTACCTTGGTTCGAGTTCAAGAAGTCATTCTCACTCGACTACAAAGCCTAAAGGCTACCTTGGTTCGAGTTCAAGAAGTCATTCTCACTCGACTACAAAGCCTAAAGGCTACCTTGGTTCGAGTTCAAGAAGTCATTCTCACTCGACTACAAAGCCTAAAGGCTACCTTGGTTCGAGTTCAAGAAGTCATTCTCACTCGACTACAAAGCCTAAAGGCTACCTTGGTTCGAGTTCAAGAAGTCATTCTCACTCGACTACAAAGCCTAAAGGCTACCTTGGTTCGAGTTCAAGAAGTCATTCTCACTCGACTACAAAGCCTAAAGGCTACCTTGGTTCGAGTTCAAGAAGTCATTCTCACTCGACTACAAAGCCTAAAGGCTACCTTGGTTCGAGTTCAAGAAGTCATTCTCACTCGACTACAAAGCCTAAAGGCTACCTTGGTTCGAGTTCAAGAAGTCATTCTCACTCGACTACAAAGCCTAAAGGCTACCTTGGTTCGAGTTCAAGAAGTCATTCTCACTCGACTACAAAATCTAAGGGCTACCTTAATTCGAGTTTGAGAAATCATTCTCACTCGTCTAAAAAGCCTAAGGGCTACCTTGATTCGAGTTTGAGAAATCATTCTCACTTGACTACAGAGCCTAAGGGCTACCTTAATTCGAGTTCGAGAAATCATTCTCACTCGACTGTAAATCCCAAGGGCTACCTTAATTCGAGTTCAAGAAATCATTCTCACTCGACTGTAAAGCCTAAGGGCTACTTTGATTCGAGTTTGAGCAAATCATTTCACTTCACATCTATTTATCAAGCCTAAGAGCCACCTCAATTCGAGTTCGAACATTCACTCGGGGACTACCTATAAGAAAATGTCGAGTGCAAGACCTACTATCGGTCCTTACTATCTCAATCTTGGACCTTTGAATAATTATTCCATGCTAAGGCACCTTTTGACCTTTGTATAAGATAACAAAAAGGCAAAAGATTCAAAAGCCATAGAAGAAAAAAGTTTTATATATACTTCAAAATCTTTAATAAAGGCAACACGGCCCGAAGGAAGTTCTTTACAAAGGCCGAAGCAGCCTCGATAGAAATAACAAAAACTACCTAAGGTCCTAAATAGCTTGGTATTCATCGGAGGCCACGCCCTCGGGATCTTCCCCACCTTTAGATTCGCTTGAGCTATCGGAGTCTTCCTTAAGAAAGGCCAGCCTTCGAGCCCTGTTTTCCTCCGCCTTGGCATTTTTAATTTCAGCCTCAACGTAGAAGCCCTGAGCACTGACCTCCTCGAGAGCTTCTCTCCGAGCCTTCTATTTAGTATGTTCGACCACTTCGAGTTTCATTAGCCTCGGCCACCTCAGATCTGACCACTTCGAGTTTCATTAGCCAAGCTTGCCTTAGATACCGTTGGCGCACTTTAAAAACTTAAATCATTAGGGAATATTTTTACGGGGCCTTACATTCTCCCCCACTTAGGATCATTCGTACTCGAATAAGGAGTAGAGTCCGTCCCAAAATACTTAACATAACTCGACTCTTCTTTCAAATATTTCAATCCCCCAAATTTGACTAACTCCAAAACTTTTCAAACATTTCGGCAGAGTCTCCCCTATAATTGGGCCTAACCACCTGCTAGAGAATCACCAAAACCACCCTAACAACATATCCATAACTCAACAAAGCATCACAGTATATTTCAACAACACTGATCTCAACATTAAGGGCATTACATTAACAGAAGTGGTATCTAGACATGAGTTGCACATATTTAAATCATAACATATAATAAGTACCCTTTTGAATCACAACTATTTGGTTATACAAGTAAGTGAGAATACTTTCTTTACTTTGACGGAGGTAGATCTCAATTTCCGGACTTATCTAACAAGGATGACAACTAGGTACCTCTTATAAGCAAATTACCCATTAACTTTACCTTCAATAATTTCCACCGGAATGATAGGCAAAGGATTTCCAACAATCTTCTGGACCCTAGATACATGATGCATCGGGTGCATGGAGGACAATGATGGGAAAATATCATACTCATAGTTCAGCCTATTTCCTTCAATATTCCATAAGGCCTAATGTGACTACACATACTTTACCTTCCTTAACAATTCACCCAATATATTCATAGAGAAAATCTTGAGAATAACCCGTTCACTTTCTTCAACTCTAAATCACTACGCCGAACACCCAAACTAAACCCTTTGGCGACCTCCAACAATTACTCTAAGATGTTCTAGCTTTAATATTACCATAAATCTTCCTATCCAATATGTTTGTTCACTGGACGACGCTTCTTCTTTGACATGTTTGAACCTTCAACCCCCATAGGTTACTATAAATATGAACAACGAGATCCGAGATTGGGCTGAAAATTTTCAAGAATCCATCAATGTGCTGAGCAGGGCATTTCAGGGGGTTATATCCTAAGAGACATGAAGATTACTACCAATAGTGTTGACATGGATAATCATTTTGATGACATCATTGATTCAACAAATGAGGCATAGAGTTGCTTAGTAGGCATTGATAATGTAGGGATCATGTTCATGGTTCTGATATTTAAAAAAAAGAGTCATTTTAGACATGTGACATATGGAAGGCATGGTCGGGAGGATAAAGACATTAGCATCAGTTATTCTTGGAAGACTAAGAGTCATGAAAAGGATAGCAACAATTGTTTCATTCCATATGTGTCTTGTTTGGCAATAGTAGGCCTCAAAGATAAATAGCCAAGTACGTGACACCAGTCGCCTCTTGGAATGTAGCGAAAATTAGTTTAAGTTGAAATGAGAATATTCTAGTACCCTGAATGTGGTATGGGTTTCAAAATACATGAAGTTGCATTATGCTCCTAACAATATTAGAAATAAGGAATCTATGCCACAAGCCCATGAGGATGAAAAAGAAGTTGAACACTTGTGAGATTATTATCATTCTTACAGCTCAACCCTTCACAATAGTTGATCCTATATGAGAGGATTAGAGATACAACAAACTTGTCTTTCAAATCAATATACTCATGATATGTGCCAAAATCTGGAAGCATCTAATTTCAACCTTTTACGAGTGAAACCTCATAGCTGGGACATCTAAATATTTGGGATGAAATCATGTATTAGTTAGAGAAAATGAACACTTTTCTATAAGATAGACATGTTTTTTTTTTTTTGCCATAACAACTCTCAAGCTGCAATACTAGGCCAATTCATGGGCAACTACAATGCTAGGAACAATGTGAGTTACTCACTAGGGTATGCTCTAGGTGGACATGAAAGACATATTGAGATGGGCGAACAAAAAGTTTTTCTTGTGATGAATTTGTGAAATTTTCAAATTTCCTAGAAACTTTATGCAGAGAAGTGACCCCTTTCAATTTACATGTACGTATGTGATATGTGTTGAGATATGCTCTCATGTTATAAACAGTGAAATGGATTAATGATAATGCTCACAAAGGAATAAAATGATTGTTCAACCATAGGAGCCACATACACCAGAGAGAAAAAAAGTGGCTTAAGAAGGATCTCAACACTAGGCTGCTTTACATTGGATTTGATACCACATAGGCAAACTTTATGAGCGTGCATGCGCAAACACAAGTGAGCAGATGTTATCCATTTGAATCAAAAGGTTCTGTAAGAAATTCATCAGGTATAGTCCCTTGTTGAGAATTTAGGAAATCAAGTGGGAAGTATTAATCCTAGAGTTATAACTCAATTCAAGGAAATCATTATAGAACTCAATTCCTCGCGAGATTGTAAATATAAGGAAATGTGATAAAGAGGCTTCACGAATACTGCGTCTCGTTCAAAGAGTAGATACAGAGAACGACTCATAAAGTTATTTCGATTATATCCCAACTTCCATAGTAATATAAATAGTGACATATGACAAAGTGGAACCGGAATAAATAAGAGCATACACATCATGAGATTGGACAGTCAATATACCTGTAACCACATTTGGAGAAGCCTCAAACTTTTGACGCTTCCTCATAGCATAAAACATGTTGGGCCCTTACGAGCTCTGAATACCACCCCTAGCTGTTCCACGCCCTGCATGCGGTATAGTGCCTCTAGCTGGGGGAGGCGCTGTGGATGTAGTAGCTACAAAACTGGCTGACTGGGCCATACCCCTGCCCATGCTCTGGCGAGACGAATGACAATCTCTTTGAATGTGACCCCTCATACCAAACTTGTAACATGCATATGTACCATAGTGACATACTCTCAGATGACATCTCCTACACTTCACACAACGTGGATGAGGTCGACTAAACTGACTCGTCCCACTGACCTGATATTTACCCTTTTTGCATATATTATAAGCATCCCCCTTACCCTTCCTCCAAGCTTCTAATGCGGGAGTAACAATTCCAGCACTGGATTGATGTGTGGGCATTTGGAATCTCCCAAACCTGTCACCCCTAACATGCTGCGGAGCATACTCACCACACAACGCCAAATATTCCTTCCCGCATATCGGGCAGACCGGGATGGGTGTACCCAGCCTAGGGCATTTGTTTTCTTGTGCCCCCTCTTTCCACAGCCATAACATATTTCAAGGGTCATCCAATATGTTCCCAAGTGGCGCTTGCTGCAAATCACATAATCTAGTTCATTAGCACCAACAACCCTCTTTCGTTTCTTAGATTCTCTCACCACACGATCCGGTGGTACGGTGACATTGGTAGGAACAAGGACACTTCCCTTAGCAATAAGTTCTTCCAATCCCCCCACGACTCGACACATTCTCCTAACGAACTCTTGTGTAATCTCCCTCAGATTCAATGGCGCGGTCATTCCCTCCTCTCTACATCGAACTCGAGGAGTACTCATCTGGAAATTGAGACATGGCGAGGTAATTAGCTTCCTATTTTGAACTCTATCGCACGATATAGAGTATCAAAGAAGTGTGATAATTCCTAAATGTCCATGTAGCCTCCTCATTATAGATTTGGTCGACAACACACCGATAAGAAGGACTCTACTAGACACGCTCCGAGATATCCTAGGACACTTTAAAACCTTAGGCTCTGATACCAAGTTTGTCATGCCCCAAAACTGAGGAGCGTGACCGACGCTCAACCAAGAGAACCTGGCCGAGCAAGTCTGTTAGATTTTTTTTTACCCAAACTCATCCATGAATAAAGAGGAGATGTACTTCATTAATCAAACACTGAAAAGATTTTATTAACAACTTACTTTTTATTCCCATTAGCAGCTTCATTCATAATTTCCAAAATGTTACGAGTTTATAGAATTAATGTAAAACATGCTTTCTAAATACCAACATTTCTAGTTCAATTCCCCAACATCAACCACAACCCACAACTTGTCTATGGAGCCTCTAAGTACAATAGAAGAGTAATATGAAAATGCCGGCAACAAGGCCCCGGCTATACCTCAAAACACAGTACATGAGAAATAAAAGATACATGACCCCGAAATGAAGTGGGGCTTACCAAATCAGCTGAAAAGAGGGTACTGCTATCACCGATCAATGCCACCTACTGTAGAACCACCTGCATCCATTAAAGATGTAACGCCCCCGGCAAAAGGGACGTTAGTACTGTCGAAAAGCACTAGTATGTATAGCTAAAAGTCCTCTTTCAAAATAGAATGCCCATATAAGAAAAGGCAACACATAAAAACAACAAATCTCAATCAACAATATCCAAATGTCCAGTTAAAACATAATAATTTTCAAAATATGAACTTCATATACAATTTTGGTTGGGAGATCATTAGCACCGATATTCGACCATCTTTGTTAGCACGGAGTCCGATCACGCCAGATCGGCTAGGCCATCTCCCCACGGACAATGTGGTTTGACAGGTGATGCGAAAGAAAGTTGTTACCAAGAGTAGTACCACCATGTGCGCAACATGGAGTCCGATCTCCACCGGATCAGCTAGGCCGTCTTCCCACATATGCCGTGTGGGTTGATTTTTCCATTCCACAATTATTACCAGCTCATCCCAATTAAGGGGAATAATATCACAATTTCATCCCAAATAAGGGGAATAACCACAATCCACCCCTATACCGGAACGTGTAGTTTCAGGTGTGGGCCTTATGACCCACCCTTCCTCGATTTTAATAATGATGCTCCCAAAAACATTTTTTTTATTTGATCTGCACACAGAGGTAACATAAATACAATTGTACTCGCTTTAACATCTTTCACATTGTATAAGTTCTCATTAGTATTTCCAGTCATTCACAACGATAATATTCCCTTGGCTCATTTGGCCATTCATAAGATTCTTTATTCCTGGTACGATGGCCGTATTTCATATTCCACACTTTCACCTATTTAAATTTCAAAGATCACCATCAAATATCAACATATAGAATATTTCAAAAATCATATACTTCAAATCCATTTGAAATGGGAACTTCAAACACAAATGGTTTCTTCCCAAAGAATGAGGCATACCAACCAACAGTAGAAACACACATGAAAAATCATCAACAATAAATACACCATTTACTCTTGCAATACTCTTCCCCATAAATGATAATGTACAATTTCAACACATGAGTATATAGAACTCGAATCACACTGGATATATTTATAAAGCAAAACATTAGTTAAAGCAGCCACTAATGGGCATGAATTGAGTACAAAAGCTCTTAGGCAAATTCTATTTTCCAAATCACTTTTAACACCGTTGAGTCGAGGATCATTTCATATTCTTTATTGCATTCTTTCAAATTATTTGCACTACTAGCCACAACAATAACTTAAATTCTTGGCATGTTGGCCACACTCTATATCCCCAATTCATTTATTTTATTTCCAACCACCTTTATAGGTTATCAACAATAAGACATTTTCAATCAAGACTTTAGGTACACATATGAGAAATTAAGAGTCTTAAGAATATTGAGATTTCCCTCACACAATTTGGCATACTAGCTTTCATTTGAAATACGATTCAAAGCCATAACATTTTAATATGCAACCCATACTTTGAAACTTACGGGAACATTATGGAATTCAATTCCAAGAGAGAAAGTTTATCCAACATACCTTAATGGAGCTCTTTAGCTATATTAAAACCACCAACTACTCTTACAACTTCAATCTACATCAACATAATTCAATTGGACCAATATTATTAAATATTTCCAGGTTTTTGGTCATTTTGGCATTTTATCAAACACCTAGAGTGCATAGCATTCAACTACCTCTAGTAATGGTGTTTCTTCCTCCAACAATACCTCCTTACCACCAACAAGAGATACTACAACATCCTTTGTCCACTAATTACCTTCTTAGCACCATTATAATCATCAATAAACTCACATCTACCAAATTTTACTAATTAACTCATTACAATATCTTTACCACAGCCAATAATCTAGTTTAAGTATTTATGGATTCCAATCACCATCTCATAAGTGTTAGTACTTATTCCTTGCTCATTTATTCACTAACAATCCATGCATGTAGGTTTAAGGGTGAAAGATTACCTCTTGTAGACCAAATCTTGAAAGTCAACTTTTGGGGTGTTCTTGAGATTTTGAAGAAATCCTACGGAATCCAATACAAAACCTTGTTGTAACTAGTGATTGAGAAGTGAAATCATCATAAAAACACACTTAAAACCTCACCTTAGATGTGTATTTGAAGACTTGGCCGGATGGGTGGTGGAGAGAAAACCCTAGTCTTGAAGAAATGACTTAGCACCTCTCTATACCCATCCTTGGGGTTATTTAATGGGTTCCTACGTGTGCAGCCGCGGATTTGGCCGCGCATTGGCCGCGCACCTGAGGCAGAAACTCTCAGATATGCGCGGCCGCGGATTTGGCCGCGCATCTGGCCGCACTATGACACATATCCAGTAAAATGACCATAACTTTCTGTATACATATCCAAATGACAAACGGTTTGATGAGTTGGAAACTAGATTCAAAGGGATTTAATTTGATAGGTAGATCACCACCTAATACATTATATTTAGGGAGTTCTATTCATTTGAAGTTGGGTCTTGTGCCAATTGAAACATCCTTTCCACTTAATGTGTCCAACTTGTTCCACACAAGTTTTTGCCATTCCCAAAACTCCGTAGTATGTTCCAACACACCTTAAACATACATTATCAATTCAACATGATGTGGCTCTATCCCATAGATCTCCTTTAATACTCAAATACATTATTCCCTAATATCGTTGGCGCACTTTAAAAACTTAAATCATTAGGGAATTTTTTTACGAGGCCTTACAGTACCGAACATGCTCAAGAATTGTGCGAGGGTCTCCTGAAGTGCTGGGGTTGAAACAGGCGCCTGTCCCCCGACTGGAGCTAACGATGGCTCCTCTATCGTAGCTCAGGCATGTGCTCTGGCTGCACCACATGCCCCTCCTCTGCCCCGGCCCCAGCCTCTTGCGGCTCTAGTAAGGGCGCGGGTGTTTGATCATCGGATCCAATAGTGCGTGTCCTCACAATCTGTGAGAGAAGAAAATGTCAAAGATTCAGTTTTCAAAGTCAACCAATTTGCACGATAAGGAATCAAAGAAGTGAAGTTATCCTAATAGTTCTGTAGCTTCTCGATGATAAGTATAGACTTCTCCGTACCGATCCGCAAGACTCTACTAAACATGCTTATGACTCGTAACACATATGAACCTAGAGCTCTGATACCAACTTGTCACGATCCCAATTTTTCTCCATAGGATGTCGTGATGGCACCTGATCTCTACGACTAGGTAAGCCTAACAGTTAATAATACCTCGACAGAAATAATTAACAGAATACTAAAATAAGGCAGAATAACTGATATAAATTCTTGAAAATAGATTCAACAACAGTAGACTCCCTAAGACCGGTGGAACTGAGTCATAAGATCTATAGAGTAAACTTGATTAACTACTACATCACTTTCTGAAAGAGAATACAATAATAAATAAGAATAATGGAAGGTGACTCCTAGGCCTAAGGACGCTGAGCATGCATACCTTGAAGTCTCCGCAAAGCAGCTACAGATGATCTCTAACGACCGGCACGAGTAGATGCACCTGGATCTGCACAAAAATGTGCAGAAGCGTAGTATGAGTACACCACAATGATACCTAGTAAGTATTAAGCCTAATTTCGGTAGAGTAGTGATGAGGCCAGGTCAAGACACCTACTAGGATATAAATAAACAGTATGAAAGCATAATAAGGATAAATAATGGAAAGCAGAGAAATAACTGATGCAAAATAGTTAACAGCATGAACTAATATCATAATTGTAAGCACGTAAATAACATAAAGAAGACAGTTAAAGAGAGCCACAATGATCATATATGTACAATAAATGACAAAAACAAGGAAGAACAAAACAACAAGAATCACAACAAGGTACTGCCTCATGTACAATAAGAATCACCACCGAGGTACCATCTCACGTATATATTTCAAGAATCACAACCGAGGTACCGTCTCGTATTCATAATTCACAATCTCAATCACAATCCTTTCTTATACTGCCGCATGAGCCTTATTTGAAAATAGTTTTCCCCGAAATAGCTACGCGCACTTTAACCCACCTTATGACGTCGTGTGGCTTTGCTTAGTTCCCCTACAACAAACACACACATAACTCCCACCTTATACCGCCACATGCATATTAACCCCAAGCCTTATACCGACGTATGCGCGTCAATATCACATCACAATAATAACTCGCACTACAAGTGCCCATATATCAAAACTTGCCAACAATCAACAATATCAATTATTCCACAACAATAGCCCACGGCTCCACCACAACGTGTACAAGAATATCAACAATAACAATGAATATAAAATTCTCGACAAGAAAGATATCTTAACAATTATCAACTTCACTTCAAAATGATATGACTTCCACAACTTCAACACCAATAACTCAACAATAAGAAAGATAACGTGTAACTATGAACTAAACACAAATAACTCACAATGGAAGGAATAACATGACTTCAAATGAGATTAATGGCAACAGAGGAGATAACTAGTAACAATGACTTCAAATAATAAAAATTAACAATGAAAGAGATACACGTACAATGACTTCAAGAAATGATAAGCAACAATGAAAGAGATGACGCGTATCAAATAAAGACAACAAGTTTAACTAAGGCATGAGATCAATTTATCAATCCCAAACACTCCTACACCAGAGGCTGCTGCACACTAAATTTCTGGTTTCAATCCCAAACACTTCGATACATGTCCGAAACTCACCCGAACGCTCGGGGGTCCAAACCAAAACTCCACACAAGTCCAAAAATATCATACGAACTCACTCGCATGATCAAAATACAAAAATAACATTAAAACTTTGAATCAAATACTAAAATGTATGAATTTCAAAGTAAAGTTCAAGAATTTCTAGAATTACAACTAAACGTCTGAATTCTATCAAATCAACTCCAAACGACTCCAAATTTTGTAGGCAAGTTCTAAATACTATAGAAGGCCTATTCCAAGTCCCAAAATCAAATACCGAGCTCGAAAGCTAAAAGTCAACCTACAGTCAAACTTTCCAACTATAAATTGCTGAATTTTGGCACATCAACATAAATCAACCTACGGACTACCAAAATAATTCTGGGTATAAGCCCAAGTCTGAAATAACGATACGAAGTTATTAGAGCCATCAAAATACAGTTCCGGGGTCATTTTTATAAAAGTCAAAATTTGATCAATATTTCTAATTTAAACTTCTAAGTCAAGAATCAAAGGGTCTAAATCAACCCGAAAGTTTTCCGGAACGAAACTAACCGATCTCGCGTGTCATAAGGGGAAACAGGGTGTAATTATACAGAATGACTGATTGTGTCGTTACAATGAAAGAATAATCTCTCATAGTCATAGAATTAATTAAAACAAAAATCATGGAAGGCATACAATAAAACAAGGCATAATAAAAGCCTAAAGTCTAACCCGGATATGAATAACCCATAGCAGTCACATATACGCTCATCACCTCGCATATACTTTGCTTTCCACATATTTCAATTAAGCAGGCAAAGTCATATCCTAATATCATTCCCTCAAGCTAAGATTAGGCAAGATTCTTGTCTTTTACAACAAGATTTAGCCTAAAAACACGCCTTTACCTCTAATAGGGACCTCCAAGTTCTTAGAATCTAGTCAAATAATACTCAAAAAGATCAAATAAAGTCACAAAAAATATTTTCAACCAATAAAGCTTCAATCTTTAATCAAATCTCAAAAATCAACAAAAGGTCAACTAGGGCCCACATAATTGAAACTCGAGTCTAGGGTAGATTCTATTAACTCATAACCCTACAAGTACATATATTTAATTAGATTCCAAATCCGAGTCCAAATCGGTGATCAAAAACTCAAATTATACTCTCTTAAGTTGTAGACAACCTCAATTATCACTTTAAAATACTATAGTTTAGGTGTAGAAATCCAGGGGGAATCAAGATATATGATAAAATCCAAGTAAAAAATACTCACCCTCGAGATTGCAGTGAAATCCCTCTTTAAAATTTCCTCCTCTCGTTCTCTAAAACTCAAAAATGGTGAAATAAGATAAATCCCGAATTTGTACTTATAATACCCCTGTCGAATGCTCTTCGTGATCACGGTCATTACCCATGTGATCTCTATGCACAAAATTACCCCTGTCATTCCTTCTATGTGATCGCATCCTCAGCTTTGCATTAGTGAAGCAAAATACCACCGCCTGCAGTCCTTCATCGCTAATGCGATACCACCCTCGTGAACGCGGAGAGAAATGGGACATCATACTTCGCAATTACGACCATCCCTTAGAAAACGTAAGGGCCACAACCTCCATCCCACTCCCCTTCTTCGTGAACATGGCCCTAGCCTCGCAATCACGATGCACACCTGACACTAGCAAAACCAGCAATTCCAAATGCTCTCAATGGTCGAAACCCACCTGACTCCCTCGGGACCCTATCCAAATATTTCAATAAGTCTATAAATACTATCCGCACCTATCAAAGGTGTCAAAATACATACAAAATCATCACATCTTGAAATCAAAGGCCAAACCACCAGTTGAACTTCTCTTACGTAGATACATGGACATGCATAACTAAATAATCATGGTGCATGTCTAAATAACGGGAAATGTATGATGACACATATGAATAAGTGGAACCAGGGTCAAATAATACTAAAGCATCTCTATGGCATACTAAAACAATACATGTGATCACGGAATTGGAGGTGACTGCATCTAGCCTAGCTATAAATGCGTAGCAACGGGCCTGACCACCACCTCCTTGACCTCCCCCTCTAGGGCGGCCTCGAGCTGACTGGACCCCACCCCGAGCTAGACTATACGAGTGGTGCTGGAATCATTGGTTGAGAGCTCTATTGTGAAACACTACTCAATAGTCTGGGGCAATCTCTCTTGAGATGAATCAAGTCTTCGCACTTATGGAAACCTCTCCTGACAGGCCGTTGAATTTGATAACATATTTGAGTATTAAAGGAGACCTATGGAATAGAGCCACATCATGTTGAATTGATAATGTATGTTTAAGGTATGTTGGAATATACTAAGAAGTTTTGGGAATTGCAAGAACTTGTGTGGAACAAGTTGGACACATTAAGTGGAAAGGATGTTTCAATTGGCACAAGACCCAACTTCAAATGAATAGAACTCCCTCAATATAATGTCTTAGGTGGTGCTATACCTATCAAATTAAATCCCTTTGAATCTAGTTTCCAACGCATCAAACCGTTTGTCATTTGGATATGTATACAGAAAGTTATGGCCAATTAACTGGACATGTGTCATATGCGCGGCCAGATGCGCGGCCAAATCCGCGGCCGCGCATATCTGAGAGTTTCTGCCTCAAGTGCGCGGCCAATGCACGGCCAAATCCGCGGCTGCGCACGTAGGAACCCATTAAATACCCCCAAGGATGGGTATAGAGAGGGGCTACGTCATTTCTTCAAGACTAGGGTTTTCTCTCCACCACCCATCCGGCCAAGGCTTCAAATACACATCTAAGGTGAGGTTATAAGTGTGTTTTTATGATGATTTCACTTCTCAATCACTAGTTACAACAAGGTTTTGTATTGGATTCCATAGGATTTCTTCAAAATCTCAAGAACACCCCAAAAGTTGACTTTCAAGATTTGGTCTACAAGAGGTAATCTTTCACCCTTAAACCTACATGCATGGATCATTAGTGAATAAATGAGCAAGGAATACTTAAACTAGATTATTGGCTATGGTAGAGATTTTGTAATGAGTTAATTAGTAAAATTTGGTAGATGTGAGTTCATTGATGATTATAATGGTGCTAAGAAGGTAGTTAGTGGACAAAGGATGTTGTAGTATCTCTTGTTGGTGGTAAGGAGGTATTGTTGGAGGAAGAAACATCATTACTATAGGTAGTTGAATGCTATGTACTCTAGGTGTTTGATAAAATGTCAAAATGACCAAAATCCTGGAAATATTTACTAATATTGGTCCAATTGAATTATGTTGTTGTAGATTGAAGTTGTAAGAGTAGTTGGTGGTTTTAATAACTCTAAAGAACTCTATCAAGGTATGTTGGCTAAACTTTCTCTCTTGGAATTGAATTCCATAATGTTCTCGTAAGTTTCAAAGTATGGGTTGCGTATTAAAATATTATGGCTTCGAATCGTATTTCAAATAAAAACTAGTATGCCAAATCGTGTGAGGAAAATCTTAATATTCTTAAGACTCTTAATTGCTCATATGTGTACTTAAAGTCTTGATTGGAAATGTCTTATTGTTGATAACCTATAAAGGTAGTTGGAAATGAAATAATTGAATTGGGGATATAAAATGTGGCCAACGTGCCAAGAATTTAAGTTATGTTTGTGGCTAATAGTGCAAATGATTTGAAAGAATGCGATAAAGAATATGAAATGATCCTCGACTTTGAGCTATACATACTTGTGCTATTTGACTAACGTCCCTTTTGTCGGAGTCACTCATCTTTAATGGATGCAGATAGTTCTACAGCAGGTGGCATTGATCAGTGATAGCAGTACCCTCTTTTCAACTGATTTGGTGAGCCTCACTTCATTTCAGGGTCATGTATCTTTTGTTTCTCATGTACTGTATTTTGAGGTATAGCCGGGACCTTATTGCCGGCATTTCCATATTACTCTTATATTATAGTTAGAGTCTCCATAGACAAGTTGTGGGTTGTGGTTGATGTTGGGGAATTGAACTAGAAATGTTGGTATTTGAAAATCATGTTTTTTATTAATTCTATAAACTCGTAACATTTTGGAAATTATGAATGAAGCTACTAATGGGAATGAAAAGGAAGTTGTTAATAAAATCTTTTCAGTATTTGATTAATATAGTACATCTCCTCTTTATTCATGGATGAGTTTGGGTAGAAGGAAATCTAACAGGCTTGCTCGGCAGGGTTCTCTCGGTTGAGCGCTGGTCGCACTCCTCGGTTTTGGGGCGTGACAGGTACCTTAGCTCAGGCGGGGATAATCCCACTTGCACCCGCCACATCTCAAGCTAGGGGGGGAGCTCAGACTCCCGCATCTTGTACCCTAGAGCAGCGGGTCCAAAATGATCAGATCCTAGAGATTATACCGGTACGGCCTTTTGCTCCGGTTCAACCCACGGTGAGGGAAGCATCATCTGAGGAGGAGGAGCTTAGGCTCGAGAGGTTCAAGAAGTATCACCCTCCTACTTTTATTTTTTTGGCTTTAAAGGATGCACATGGTTTCCTAGAAGAGTGCCACAGTATTCTCTGCACCATGGGTATTGTGGAGACGAGTAGGGTTGCTTTCACTACTTTTCATTTGTCCGAATCAGCATATCATTGGTGGCGAGTGTGCGAGGAGGGTAGCCTATCCGATGCAGCTTCACTTACATGGACTCATTTTTAGAGTTATTCTTAAGAGAGTTTGTTCCTCATACCCTTCGAGATGTATGGCACGCGCAGTTTGAGCAATTGTGCCAGGGTACTATGATAGTGTCAAAGTGTGTTGTTTGATTCAATGATTTTTCCAGACATGCACCTGCATTGGTTTCTACAGTCAGAGAGCGAGTCCGTTGATTTATCGGGGGGCTCAACTGTGGTATTAGGTTCATCATGGCTCGAGAGTTGGAGACAGATACCCCATATCAGTAGGTGGTAGAGATTGCACGGAAGTTAGAGGGTATGTGGGGCCGTGAGAGGGAGGACATGGAGTCCAAGAGGCCTCAAGGTACTTGAGGATTTAGTGGTGGCACACTGCAGCTACAGCCCGTCATGGTAGGGGCTATGTGAGCTGTCAAGTTCACTTGGCATTTCCAGCTTCTAGTGGTGCTCCGGATATTCCAAGGTCTCAAGTTGCACACTTTGCTCAGCCACTTTCTAGTGCACCTCCTGCACGGGGTACCTTCAGCGGTCAGTCCAACTGACCCAGCCCGAGCCAGTCCCAGCAGCCACGCCCACTGAGAGCTTGCTTTGAGTGTGGTGATACCCGTCACATGGTTAGAGACTACCCCAGACTCAGAAGGGGTGCACCTTCCCAGACTACTCAGGATCGACGGATTGAGTCAGGTCCATAAATTTCTCATGCCATAATTGCTGCCCTAATTGCCGCTCCACCTGCACAACGAGCTAGGGGTGGGGGAAGGGCGGGTAGAGGTCGCCCCAGAAGGGGAGGACATGTCAGATTCTATGTTTTTCTGGGTAGGAAGGAGGCAGTTGCTGCAGACTCAGTCATTACATGTATGGTTCCGGTTTTCCATAGAGATACATCAGTCTTTTTTGATCCGGGATCCACTTATTCATATGTGTCATCTTACTTTGCTATGTATTTGGATATATCATGTGATTCTTTGAGTTTTGTTGTTTATGTGTCCACGCCTATGGGAGATTCTGTTGTTGTGGACCATGTGTAGCAGTTGTGTTTAGTTGTTATTGGTAGTTTTGAGACCAGAGTTGATATATTGTTACTTAGTATGGTAGACTTTGATGTTATCTTGGGCATGGACTGGTTGTCACCCTATCATGATATTCTAGATTGTCACGCCAAGACTGTGATGTTGGTTGTGCTAGATGTACCATGGTTAGAGTGGAGGGGTGAATTAGATTATATTCCTAACATGGTTGTATCATTTCTAAAGGCTCATCAGATTGTTAAGAAGGGTTCTGGTGCTTATCTAGTCTTTGTGAGAGATGTCACTGTTGATACTCCTAACGTTGAGTTAGTTTTCATAGTGAGAGATTTTCCAGATGTATTTCCAGCAGATCTTCTGGGCATGCCGCCCGATAGGGATATCGAATTTGGTATTGACTTGTTGCCGGGCACTCAACCCATTTCTATTCCACCATATCGTATGGCCCTAGTGGAGTTGAAAGAGTTAAAGAAGCAGTTGCAAGAGTTGCTTGATAAGGGTTTCATTCGGCCTAGTGTGTCATCTTGGGGTGCTCCGGTCTTGTTTCTGAAGAAAAGGGATGGTTTTATGCCATATGTATTGATTATCAGCAGTTGAACAAGGTTACGGTGAAGAACATGTATCCATTGCCATGAATTGATGACTCCAGGGTGTTCTCAAAGATTGATTTGCGGTCATGTTATCATCAGCTAAAGATTCGAGATCCGGATATTCCGAAGACTGCCTTTAGAACTTGGTATGGTCACTAAGAGTTCCTTGTGATGTCATTTGGGCTGACCAATGCCCCAGCAGCATTTATGCACCTGATGAACAATGTATTCTAGCCTTATCTTAATTCATTCGTCGTTGTGTTTATTGTGTTTATTGACGACATCTTGGTGTACTCCCACAGTCAGGAAGATCATTAGCAGCACTTGAGGATCGTGTTCCAGACCTTGAGAGAGAAGAAGTTGTATGCGAAATTCTCAAAGGGTGAATTCTGGCTTGATTTGGTGGGATTTTTGGGTCATGTGGTGTCGAGTGAGGGGATCAAGGTAGATCTGAAGAAGATTGAAGCAGTGCAGAGTTGGCCTAGACCGTGTTCGGCCACTGAGATTCAGAGTTTCCTTAGTTTGGCTAGGTATTATCGTCTTTTCGTAAAGGATTTCTCATCTATTGTTGCACTTATGAGCAGATTCACCCAGAAGGGTGCTCCTTTCAAATGTTCCGAGGAGTGTGAGGCGATATTTCAAAAGTTTAAGACTAATTTGACTATAGCCCCAATGGTTATGTTGCGTACAGGCTCGGGGTCTTATATTGTGTATTGGGATGCGTCACGTGTTGGCCTTGGCGCGGTGTTGATGCAAGACGATAGGGTGATTTCTTACGCATCTCGGCAGCTAAAGACCCATGAGAAGCATTATCTAGTTCACGACTTGGAGTTGGCAGCCATTGTTCACGCATTGAAGATCTGTCGGCATTATTGGTACGGTGTCCCTTGTGAGGTCTTTACCGACCACCGGAATCTACATCATTTGTTCAAACAGAAATATCTTAACTTGGGGCAGCGGAGGTGGTTAGAGTTTCTTAAGAACTAGATATCACCATTCTATATCATCTTGGGAAGGCCAATGTGGTGGCCGATGCCTTGAGTCGAAAGGCGGAGAGTTTGGGTAGTTTAGCTTATCTACCGGCAACAGAGAGGCCATTAGCATTGGATGTTCAGTCCTTAGCCAACCAGTTTGTTAGATTGAATGGTTCGAAGTCTAGTCGAGTTCTTGGCTGCATGGTTTCTCGGTCTTCTCTATATGAACGTATCAGAGAGCGTCAGTATGATGACCCCCATTTGCTTGTCCTTAAGGACACGGTTCAACACGGAGATGCCAAGGAGGTTACTATTGGATATAACGGTGTGTTGTAGATGCAAGGCATGTTATGTGTGCCCAATGTGGATGGGTTGCATGAGTTGATTCTTCTGAAGGCCCACAGTTCGCGGGACTCCATTCATCCGGGTGCCGCTAAGATGTATCAGGACTTGAGGCAACACTATTGGTGGAGGAGGATGAAGAAAGACATTGTAGAGTATGCAGCCCGGTGCTTAAATTGTCAGTAGGTAAAGTATGAGCATCAACGGCCGTGTGGTTTTCTTTAGTGACCTTAGATTCCCGAGTGGAAATGGTAGCGTGTCACCATGGACTTCGTTGTTGGGCTGCCACGGACTAAGAAAAAATTTGATGCAGTATGGGTAATTGTAGATAGGTGGACCAAGTCGGCATTTCATTCCAGTACTGACTACCTATTCTTCAGAGTAGCTGGCTTAGGTATATATCCGCGAGATTGTCCGACTTCATGGCATGCCAGTATCTATTATCTCTGACCGGGGTACACAATTCACATCGCATTTTTGGAGAGCGATACAGTTTGAGCTAGGCACACTAGTTGAGTTGAGTACAATATTTCACCCCCAGACAGATGGGCGGTCCGAGCACACTATTCAGATATTGGCGGCTATACTTTGTGCCTGATTTATGGATTTCGAGGGCTCTTGGAATCAGTTCTTTCCACTTGCGAAGTTTGCCTACAACAATAACTACCAATCAAATATTTAGATGGCTCCTTATGACGCTCTATATAGGAGACGGTGTCGTTCTTCAGTTGGTTGGTTTGAGCCGGGAGAGGCTAAGTTATTAGGCACAGATTTGGTTCGAGATTCCTTGGAGAAGGTCAAGATGATTCAGGATCGGCTTCGTACAGCCCAGTCTAGACAGAAGTGTTATGCGGATTGGAAGGTTCGTGATGTTGCATTCATGGTTAGAGAGCGAGTCTTGCTCCGGATTTCACCCGTGAAGGGTGTAATGAGGTTCGAAAAGAAGGTCAACTTGAGCCCTAGGTATATCAGACCTTTTGAGATTCTTGAGAGTATTGGTGAGGTGGCCTACAAGCTTGCACCACCACATAGTTTATTTGTGGTCCATCCGGTGTTCCATATCTCTATGCTTTGGAAGTGTTACGGTGATCCGTCTCATGTTCGAGACTTCAGCACAATCCAATTGGACGAGGATTTGACTTATATTAAGGAACGTGTGGTTATCTTGGACAGACAGGTCCGAAAGTTGAGATAAAAGAATATTTCTTTAGTGAAGGTTCAAAGGAGGGTTCATCCGGTCAAGGAGGCGACCTGGGATACCGAGCACGACATGCAGAGTCGTTGTCCTCATCTATTACCCACTTTAGGTATATCCTAATACACGTTCGAGGATAAACGTTTGTTTTAAGAGGGGGAGAATGTAACGAATCGATCAGTCATTTTGTGTAATTGCACCCTGTTTCCCCTTTTGATGCTTCACGCACATGGGTTTATGATTTTATGACTTGCGAGATCAGTTAGTTTCATTCCGGGAAGCTTTCGGGTAGATTTGGACCCTTTGATTCTTGACTTAACAGTTTAAATTAGAAATATTGACCAAACTTTGACTCTTGTGAAAATAACCCTGGAACTGTGTTTTGATAACTCTGGTAGCTTCGTAACGTCATTTTGGACTTGGTCGTATGCCCGAAATTGATTTTGGTAGTTCCTAGGTTAATTTTTGTTGATTTACCGAAATTTGTCAATTTAAAGTTGGAAAGTTTGACTGTGGGTTCACTTTTAGTTATCAAGCTCGGAATTTGATTTTGAGACTTGGAATAGGTCCGTTATGGTATAAAGAACTTCCTTGTAAAATTTGGTGTCGTTTGGAGTTGATTTGATAGGATTCGGACGTTTAGTTGTAATTTTAGAAATTCTTAAACTTTACTTTGAAATTCATGTGTTTTAGTGTACTATTCATAGTTTTAGATGTTATTTTTATGTTTTGATCATGCAAGAGAGTTCATATAATGTTCTTAGACTTATGTGGAGGTTTGGTTTGGAGCCCCGAGGGATTGGATGAGTTTCAGACATGTATCAGAGTGTTTGGGATTGAAAACCAGAAATCTGGTGTGCAGCAGCCTCTGGTGTCGTATTTGCGAACACTAGGTTCGTAATTGCAAGCTTAGCAGGGAGGCCTCAGGTATCGCAATGGTGATACATGTATTGAAATCGCGAAGTAGCTTCAAGTAGAGGGTAGTTCGCATTTGCAACAAAACAGTCGCATTTGTGATAGAGACAAGCTTAACAAATGTGAAGCCAAAGCCGCAATTGCGACCTCCTCATAGGACTGCCAGTGGCCACATTTGCGAGAAATACTTCACAATTATGAGGGTTCGCAATTGCAAACCCATGTCACAATTGCAAACCCATGTCGCAATTGTGACATATGCAACTGATCAAAAGGGCTGGAAGTCGAGATTTCATCTCTTATTCTTATATTTTTTAACCCTAGACTCGGTAGGAGGTGATTTGGAGAGGGGATTTTCACCTACAAACCTTGGGTAAGTGATTCTAATCTATTTTTAATCATATTCCATCAACATATCTTAGAATTTAACATCAAAATCGTGTGAATCAAAGTGAAAAATCTGTGAAGCTTTGACAAGTTTTTGAAAAATAAGAAATTGAGTTTTGAGAGTCGATTTGGACTCGGATTTTGAAACTAATCATATATATGAACTCGTGGGGTCATGAGTAGTCGGAATCTACCATTGGATCCGAGTTTTGACCGGGGCGGGCTCCGGGTTGATTTTTGAGAAAAGTGTAAAGATCTTAGCTTTATCTATTGCAAATGATTCCCTAGCATTTTTTATAATATGAAGTCGATTTTGGTTAGATTTGAGCTGTGTGGAGGTGAATTTTAAGAGAAAAGCTATTTTCGAGTGTTGAATTGGCCTAGTTGAGGTAAGTATCTTGCCTAACTTTGTGTGGGGGAACTACCCCTTAGGATTAGTATTGATTGATTCATTTGTGCTATGTGAAAGCCGTGTATGCAAGATGACGAGTGAGTACATGAGTTGTACGTGATATTTGACCGGTTTAGGATACTTAAACTATTTCCATGCTTTAATTGATATGACATATCATATTCTAAATTTTTATAGTCAATCTATTCCTATTTGTGTTAGTCTATTCTTACACGCCTTAATTGACTTGTTTAACACTTATTCTACATCCTAATTGATAAATTTCTCTCACGCCTTAGTTGAACTTGTTGTCTTTACTTGATACACGCCATCTCTTTCATTGTTGATTATCATTTCTTGAAGTCATTGTACGTGTATCTCTTTCATTGTTGATTATCATTTCTTGAAGTCATTGTACGTGTATCTCTTTCATTGTTAATTTTTATTATTTGAAGTCATTGTACGTGTATCTCTTTCATTGTTAATTTTCATTATCTGAAGTCATTGTTACTAGTTACCTCTTTCGTTGCCATTATTCTCATTTGAAGTCATGTTATTCCTTCCATAGTTAGTTAATTGTGTTTAGTTCATAGTTACATGTTATCTTTCTTATTGTTGAGTTATTAGTGTTGAAGTTGTGGAAGCCGTATCATTTTGAAGCGAATTCTATAATTGTTAAGATATCTTTCTTGTTTAGAATTTTACATTCATTGTCATTGCTAATATTCTCGTACATGTTATGGTGGATCCGTGGGATATTATTGTGGAAATATTGATATTGTTGATTGTTGGCAAGTTGTGATATATGGGCACTTGTGGTGCGAGTTGTTATTATGATGTGATTTTGACGCGCATGCGGCGGTATAAGGCTTGAGGTTTATGTGCATGCGGTGGTATAAGGTGGGATTTATGTGCGTGTTGCTTGTAGGGAACTACGAGAAGCCACACGGCGTCATAAGGTGGGCTAAAATGCGTGTAGCTATTTCGGAAAAAAACTGTTTTCTAAACCTGTTTCAAATATAAGGCTCACGCGGTGGTATAAGAAAAAATTGTGATTGCGATTGTGAATTGTGATTACGAGGCGGTACCTAAGTTGTGATTCTTGAAATATATATACGAGGCGGTACCTTGGTGGTGATTCTTATTTTACACGAGGCGGTACCTCATTGTGATTCTTGTTGTTTTACTCTTCCTTGTTTTTGTCTATTATTGTCCATATATGATCTTTGTGGTTCTCTTTAATTGACTTCTTTATGTTATTTCTATGCTTACAATTCCTGTATTAGTTCATGCTGTTAACCGTTTCGCATCAGTTATTTCTCTGTTTTCCATTATTTATCCTTATTATATTTTTATACTATTTATTTATATCCTAGTAGGTGTCTTGACCTGGCCTCGTCTCTACTCTACCGAGGTTAGGCTTGATACTTACTGGGTACCATTGTGATATACTCATACTATACGTCTGCACATTTATGTGCAGATCGAGGTACATCTACTCGTGTCGGTTGTTAGAGGTCATATGTAGCTGCTTTACGGAGACTTCAAGGTATTCCTACTCGGCATCCGCAGGCCTCGGAGTCACCTTCCCTTATTCTTATTTACTGTTGTATTCTCTTTCAGACAATGATGTAGTAGTTACTTTAGTTTACTGTGTACAGCTTATGACTCAGTTCCACCAGTCTTGGAGAGTGTACTATTGTTAATTATGTTTTCAGGAGTTTATATCAGTTATTCGGCCTTGTTTTATTGTTCTGTTAATTATTTCCGTCAAGTTATTATTAACTGTTAGGCTTACCTAGTCGTAGAGACTAGATGTCATCACGACATAGGGGAAAATTGGGGTTGTGACATTTATGCTAGTAACCATGTTTATTAAACGACCCAAAATCCACTTAGTCATGATGGAACCTAACTCAACCCTCTAGGTAAGCCAAGCAATACTCAACCAAACTTTAATGGAAATAACAAGAGAACAACAAGTAATAACTGAATCTCTATACAATAACCCAAGGATTTGGTAGTACAAGTCATGAGCCGCTAAGACTTAGATTTACAAAGCTGGTATGAAAATAAATACAACATCTATCTGGAATATGCATAAACAGAATATGAATCTAAAACTACCAAGGACAAGTGGTAGCTATGTCTGGAATTCAGGTACGTCTTCAAGCCAGCTCCCGCCATTAACAACAACATTAGCTCCAAGATATGCTGCAAGGTGCAAACGTGTAGTATGAGTAAAACCGACCTCATGAACTCAATAAGAAACAAACCTAACATCAGGTTGAAAACAGTGAGGAGCTCGGAAGAAGGTTTGTGTCCAATAGCAATAATGAGTGACAACACATGATATAATGATGACAACAAAAGATAAACAACTCGAGAGATATCCTATTCAACTCGTTCACAAATACTGAAAATAAGTCATGCTTTTCAAGTATAATAGTCAAAGCCTCAATCTCACCACCGAAATCACTAAAACATGAATTTAACAATGAGATGTGATTTTCCAAATGTGAGCACGTAATTTTTTCCCTACGAAAATACTCCTACAAAATCCACAAAAAATAAATTTTTCTAATTGTTTTGATTTTTATAGAATTTATAGGAATTTCTTCTTAATTGTTGTTTGCATTTAGTTATATTTTTTGTGCATATTTAATATCTTAAAATCATAGAAAAATCACAAAATTTTAAATCTTAATTCCATATCATTTTAGGTTCTAATTGCATTTTTAGGAATTAATTACTTATTAATCGTAGAATAAATACATGAAAATCAAAATCAAAATACATTGGTAATTCTACATGCATTATTAGTTAATTGTTAAAAATAGGTAAGTAGGTTTGATTTTGAAAATTAGGTTTAAGTTAGGATTTAATTTAGGATTTTAATTAATTTGATTAGAATTTAAAATCAAAGGAAAAAGGAAAAAAAAAAAAAAAGAGAAAGGAGATAGGTAGTTTGTTTGGTTTTACTCGGAATTGGGCCAAAAGCCATCTCAGCGGCCCCAATTTGCCAACTAGACCTAGCCCAACCCATCTCTCATTTCCCCTCCCATTATTAATCCGCCGACCCATCAACCCAACCCTTTGAACCCGCTGCCCCACCAGACCCGACCCATTATCCCCCTTTAATCTCAACCTTTCATTTTAGTTAATCAAACGACCCTTGTTTTATCTTGAATCATTGTATAAACCTAAAAACCCTAACCCTATCCTCAAGACAACCAGCCGCATCTCCCCACCACTCTCACCTCTGCCATAGTGCCATGGCATCAACCCACCAAAGAAGCCATTGATCCTAGCCTTCCATTTATCAAAAATCCGCCCATCTAAAAGAGATCTATGGGCTTACATCGTTTCTTGGGAGCAAAGGCAGAGGAGCTTGGATTATGGAGATAAATACTCTCTTCTTTCGGATTTTAGGGGGATATACAAGATTTTGGACAGAATTGAGGGGACTCACGGATACACGCGAATTCTCTGAAAAATTCAGGAGTTTCTCCTTCATTTTTCACACTGATTTCTAAAAGATAACACTCTGAAAATTCCATCAAGGTTTTCACAAGTTGTTTCTCTGTTTTGATTTGCTATTCAACTTCTATTTTCTTCAACATTGCATATAGCGCTATTGGAAAAATCTGTTGCCGTCACTCTGTTGGTTTAGCCAAGACTTGAGGTTGTTCTTCTGATTCCTGTTGCTGATCCTGTTGAGCTCACTCCTTAGTTGTTTTTCTTAGCCTCTACTTGGCTATTTCCAGTTCATCTATAAGCAAATATTTATTCTCTGATTTACAATGAAATATTGGCCATTTTTAGAGACATTTGTTGTGACATGAACAAGTTCAAGTTCGTTGCCTATTTTTGCCTTGGCATATAAATCGAATGTTTGCTCTGTATGGTTTAACACTCAAACCTTCTGTAGATCTGTTTATTAAAAATGAGTTTTGTTTCAGAGTTGATTTCTGTGATTGTTTTTGTTTGGGAATTTTTTGTTTTTTTAAGGAAGTCTGTAGCTTTAGAAATTTTTGGAGTTGAAAGTCAGTTGTTTATTTTTGGATTGCAGGCATGAATAGAGTTAATTGTGGAATGCCCATTTGAGGGCAAGAATTGTATTAATTTGTTTGTTTGAAATGCAAAGGTTTAGTCTTAATAAACAGCAAATTGTTGTAAGTTTTTTTTAGAAAAGGAAGATGTCATAAACTAATTATGTAATGATTCATTCATACACCGTAGCTTATAGTATTGCTCAATTGTTTCTCTTGATTTCTTTAGTCAAGAATCTGAAATCCTCCTTCGGGGAATGGAGTGTTTGTTTAAGGCCCAAACACAAGCTTACTTGCCACTTATAGCCAGTCATGAGTCCACTAGTTACGGTCTGTTGGGCCTTGTTTTAGATTATTTGATTTTAACGCTACTTAAATAATTATGGTTTGAGTTCAGAATCAGTTTGTTTCGATCATTTCCGTAAAGTTCACGATTTGAAGATGCCAACTTAGCTTTCTTTGTCTTTAATTATTTGCAAATGATTTAGTTGGGTTGTAATCACTGTAATCTGAGAGTTTAAGGCTAAAAGTACAAATCTTATTAACCCAGTATAAGAATCATCCGCGAAAACTATTATTCCTTCCACATCAACATCTCATAAATCATGACTCATACATTTGAATCTCAAAGTAGTGTAGGAAAAAATGCAATAATTCTAAACACCGTAGTTTACTTTAGGCGCGTTTATAATAAAATCATCATCACTATGGGTACGTCTCCCGTGGCATAGTCATGATACATAATCTTAATTCGAGTGTACGTTTCACGTGACTCGACCATTGTTTTAAATAATAATAAAATAAACATGTTGTAAATCGTGGGTGTGTTTCACGTGACGCGATTCGCAATGTGTACAAAAACAATAAGTGTGCGATATCACAACTTATTTAAATAAATTTCATAAATATTAAAAAGCGGTTAAAAAGTTAAAAATGCACAATAGGTTTTAAATATGTAATAAATCAGCTAATTAAGCAAAGTATTAATTGTTAAGCGACCGTGCTAAAACCACGGAACTCGGGAGTGCCTCACACCTTCTCCCGGGTTAACAAAATCTCTTACCCGGTCTTCTGTGTTTGTGGACCATAATAGAGTCAATTTCCTCGATTTGAGATTCTAAAGTAAACCGGAGACTTGGAACACCAAAATAATTATTCCAAGTGGCGACTCTGATTAAATAAATAATCCCATTTCGAATCATGTCACTGTAATTGGAAAATCTCCCCTATCCCTCGGGAAAAAGGAGGTGTGACACCAAACTTTCAA
Source organism: Nicotiana otophora (assembly GCA_000715115.1). Taxonomy (NCBI): domain Eukaryota; kingdom Viridiplantae; phylum Streptophyta; class Magnoliopsida; order Solanales; family Solanaceae; genus Nicotiana; species Nicotiana otophora. The sequence goes on along the minus strand of AWOL01S0022017.1, from coordinate 70,267 downwards.
CAAATAAGACACTTCCTTTACCATCTAGCACGAGGAAGATATATCTCTATACATACCTACATGTCACATATACATATCTAGTCAATAACACCATGTTACTATCTAGCATGAGGAAAACACATCTCTATGCCTACATGTCAAATATACATATCAAGTCAATAACACCATAGTGAAATCATCAAATAAACTCACTCTTAGAACACTCAAGGTACTTGGCACAAATTCCCCTCACCATCACACATACAATCACTCAGCACTGTACGGGTGCCTGGAATAAATTCCCCTCACCAAAGCACATATACATCACTATGCTTGCACTCACTGTAATATCAAACTCTGGAGGTGCGGATCGTCTCCCAAGTTCTAATCAATAATCACATAGCCCAAATTGTGGGGCCTCGTTCACGCGTCGCCCCTAATCAATACTGCTTAGCCCTATGTGGGGCATGGCGTACGCGTCACCTCAAGATCAACATAACCGTTGCGGCGTGCAACCCAACGCAAATATCAATCTATTGCAGCATGAAACCCGATCCAACATAACTCACAACACGACTCTATGGCCCATATCAGTCATAAACCGCTCAAGTCTCCATATGCCAACATCTCACATAAACATAATCCAATAATATAACACGAAATATCAATATTCCACAAATTCAGCTCAAACTCGTGTCACGTACAAGGAGACAAATAACATGTGAGATAGCATATCAAATTATGCATAGAGATAGATTTATAACACACGGATATCACTATCATGACTGAATAGTATGACTATGGCTAAGGAAAATAATTCAACATGGAAAAATAGCTCTATCATGTCTTAAATAATAAAGCAGATAGCCTAGACATAATTTCTAGCATGAATAATACTAACATAGTCATACAGATGGAGAAAACATGATATCCAAGAAACATGATAGCAAAATAAGGCACATAATAGCCTAAGAACTATCCGGGTGGGAATTTGTGAGTTTGGTGGGTTGACTTTGCATATTTACTTCAATATCTTAGCTTTATCATTTGAAATTGTTTCTGATTGCTTCTATTGATATATTAAGTTGATCTGACTAGTTTCATGTCGCTCGGAGGCCGATTCGCATGTGAGAAGATTTTTAGAGTATTGATTCCCGTGTTTTGAGGTAAGTAACTTATCTAAACTTGGATTTGAGGGTGAATATCCCGGGAACTATGTTATATGGGATGTATTGGGGTGACGCACATGCTAGGTGACGGGTGTGTGTGCGTGCACTGGAGTATTCATGATTTGAGGTGGCGTTTAGACTATTATGGGATTATTTTTGCTATCATGCCTAGTTATATCTGTGTTTTCTAAACCTTTATTATTATTTGAGTTTTGCTTCATGTTTGAAACCATATATATGCTATGTGCTTATTTGTTTGGAATATGATAGGGCTATTATTGTTGTTTCTGAGCTATTTGCCTTAATTGTATACATACTCTCAGTCATGATGCTATATCCGTGTATGATATCTCCATCTCAATATTTTCTTATTTGATTCCTCACATGTTGTTGATGCCTCATATGTGTAACACTGTTGCATTGAGTATTGAGATGTGGTTAATTAAGACTTGAGCGGTTGATGACTGAGATTGGGCCATAGCGTCGATTTGGTATTGAATTTGAGGTGGCGCGTACGCCAGGCTCATATTGGACTAAGTTGTACTGATTAGGGGCGACGCGTGCGCCATGCCCCACCATTGGGCTATGTGACTTTGATTAGCGCTTGGGCCAGGATACGCCCCTCCGGAGTTTGATATTTATGGTGAGCGCAAGCACGATGATATATACACGTGCTTTGGTGAGGGAATTTATGCCAAGCACCCGTACAGTGCTGAGTGTAGTTGTGTGTGATGCAGGGGCCTTGTGCCAAGCACCGTGAGCATTCTAAGTGTGGTTATTCTTTTTGGTTTCACTATGATGATATTGAATTGACATGTATATTTGATATGTAGGCATATAGATGCACTTTCCTCATGCTAGTTGATAAATGAAGTATTTTATCCGTATTGAGCTTTAACTGTTATACTTAGAAAACATGTTTAATTCCTGTAATGTGAGTGACTGAATATGATATCATTCAGTTATTTAGTCACACTATTTTCTTTATATCTCGAGGTGTTGTTGATTATTGATATTGATCATTAATTGTTTCTTCTGAGCTCATCACTGCTTTTAGACCAAGGTTAGATATGTTACTTATTGAGTTCATGTGGTCGATTGTACTCATATTATACTCTGCACTTCGTGTGTAGATCTAGGTACTTCCGTACGTGGTGATTGCTAGAGTTATGTTGGTATAAGCTTTTGGGAGACTACGAGGTAGCTGCTATGTCATCTGCAGACCTTGAAGTTCTCTTTCATTTATTTATGTTATTACTGTCCTATTGTTCAAACAGTTATATTGAGGATTTGGTCTTGTATTTTGAGATTCAGTAGTGCTCATATACTCGTCGACACCGGATCATTGGGATAGTTATAGTAGCATTATTGTTGTATTCGTAGTTATTTCATCATATGTCCACTGTTGAGTTATTAAATTTTGATTTATTGAATTCATTGTTATTGTGAAACTGTTGGAATGCCTAGCAAGTAGTGTTAGGCACAGTCGCGACTCCGGTGGGAGTTGGGTCATGACATGATAATGAATACCTCGGTGCACGCACGTACGCCCATCACCTAGCTCGTGTGTCACCCCAACACATCTCAAATATTATAGTTCTCAAGGATAATTACCCTCAAATCCAAGTTCAGATATGTTATTTACCTCGAATAAGCCAAAACAATACCGATCAAGCCAAAACAATACTCTAGAACACCATCCCGAGCGAATCGACCTCAGAACAACTCGAAGCTAGCCAAAATCAACTCAAAAACATCAAACAATGCTATAGTAAAAAATCCAAATGATAAAGGTCAAATCTTTAATCAATACTCAAAGTCAACCAAAAGGCCAACCTAGGCCCGCACCTCGGAACCTGACAAAACTCACAAATTCTAATAAACCATTTGACTATAAGTCCAACCATACCAATTTCATCCAATTCCGACTCTGAATCGATGTTCAAAACTCAATTAGTCACTTTAGAAAAGTCTAGACAGAACCCCCAAATTTCTCTTTTAAATTCACCAATCAATTGCCAAACTCGAAGATGGAATTATGTAATAAAATCAAATCTAAGTAAAAAAATATATACCCCAATCCCAATCATAAAAATCCCCTCCAAGATCGCCCAAATCCGAGCTCTATAGCTCAAAATGTGATAAAATCACCTCAAGGTCCAAAATACAGTACTTATAAGCTCTACCCAGTTATATGCATCATGATCGCGGTATAGCCCTCGCGATCATGTAGAAAATATAGCACTACCAGCAAAACCACTTTACGTTCGCGATTCAGCACCAACAAACATGATAAATACAGACGACTAACCTTCACGAACGCGACCTCGCTCATGCAAACGCAAAGAGGAACTCCCCTAGCTCCTACATTGAACTGCGATCGTGGACAACTTTTGCAAACGCGATAGTCAAACCTACTCTAGCTCTGCGAACGCGTACCTACGGTCGCGAATGTGTAGAGTGAAAACACCAAGCTCTAAAAAAGACATCGCTATCGCGGCCACACCCTCGCGGTCGCAAAGAACACCTGAAGCATCAAAATCAGTAGAAAACCAACAATCACACATGAAGGAAAAATGGTCGGAGACCACCTCGAAAGTCACCCGAGCCCATCGGAACCCCGTCCAAACATACCAACAAGTTCTAAAACATAACACGGACTTACTCAAAGCCTCAAATCACACATAATAACATAAAACGATGAATTGCTCCTCCATTCAAACTTAATGAACTATTTCAAACTTCCAATTTCCAAACTTACACCGAACACGTATAAACAACTCGGAATCACCTCAAATTTTTCACACAAGTTTCAAATGACACAACAAACCTATTCCAACACCCATAACACCAATCTGAACCCAATAATATCAAAGTCAACAACCAGCCAAACCTATGAACTTTTCAAACCTTCAAAATTTCAATATTCGCCGATTAGAGCCAAAACCTTCTAGAAATATCTAAATGCAAATCCGGGCACATACCCAAGTCCAAAATCACCCTTCGGACCTAACGGAACCATAAAAACTCCGATTCGAGGTTAAATACACAAAAATCAAACTTGGTCAACTCTTCCAACTTAAGGCTTCCTAGTTAAGAATCATTTTTTCAAATCAATCGCGAACCACTAGAGAAGCAAAACCGGCGATACATGCAAGTCACAATATACCATATGAATTTTTTTATGACGTCAAACCACTGAACTGAATTAAAATGCTCAAAATGACCGGTCTGGTCGTTACATTCTCCCCCACTTAAATATACGTTCATCCTCGAACATGCCAAGAGTCATTTCAAAGCAATGGAATCATTGTAAAAACTCGCCAAAGATATACCCATGGGTTATCCAGCGTATACCCAATCCATATAAGCCCGACAACACAACCTAACTGAAGATTCTTACTTCAACCTTATTCCATATACCTTAGAGCCCAATCCCCAACATCCGAAATTCATCACAAGACCTGAATCTCACATCTATACACTGCATAAGTCTAAACAAGCTATATCAAGCCATAAACATAACACAAGATATACCCACATGATTATCGCATAACTCGGATACTCATCGCAATAACTTCCGACCACAATAGCTAATGAACAACAAACCCGGTACCGGCGACATACCTCATATCAAATAAAATTTGTTTTAAACCTTCGTACACTGCTAATGATGAAAAACACACGCAAAAACTCATAACCACCCATTAGATCAACAAGTCATGGAGTTCTCTCGCCCGACAAGAACCATAGCCAAATTCTAAACTGATTGGTGACATTATTCTTCAAAACATACTATATTCAAATCCAATTGCACTCATTCTAGATCCAAAAATCTCATCTCATCTGGTGCAAGCTGCTCGACTGACACGCCACTTACCGTGCAATTCGTGCTCCAAACAAGGAACAACTCGAATGTACCCAATGATGGTAAGAGAATAAAGTGAGAGAACCATCCCACAAGCTCAATGGATATCACCACAAATGCAATACTATTAATACATCTCACAAAGAAGGAACAAAACACACGAAATAAGCACGAAGGATCATATCCCAACACAATTCCGTTGCAATGTGTGACCTAACCCAAACACCGATCCACATGGAATACCTCAAGCCATGATGCTCACAATCAACATCCATATGCATATCAACAATAAACACGCGAAGTGCATGACCATAAATATGGAGGAACATATGGCACAATATACCACAAATAGGAAGACCATAACCAAGGCGCAATCAACCTTTCAACATCCTGTGAGCTATCTCGCTCGAATTCCGTCGTAAGGCCCGAACATAACCGCATCGTGTGTGTGAATAGTCAACAATATGACAACCCATCGTAACATAGAAGAGTAACACACTAAACATATTAGACATAAATAAGATCAATTCTAACCGAATGACACATCCCTCAACAATAGATGTGCTGAGTAAACAAAATCCGACCTGGTGTAGAATACATATCCTCATTAGGCCTACCAGTGCCCTCCAAATCTATTATGATCCTCCCGAAATAGGCAGATAACTTCTGAAAATTCCATAATAACCTATCCATAACACATACAATCAGCTGTCAACCTCTTTACATACCTTCACCGTCTGCAACCAAGGAATAATCTGCCTCTGGGAATCCTCCTAGTCTTCAAATCCCTAGAATACAAGAATATACATGTCTGATCCCAACTCCACAACTCACATGACCGACACATCCCTCATACACAATCTTCTCACAATAAATACTTCCATAATTCTTCCGTGCCACATAGCAAAATCTGAACATTAGTAGTTGATGAACTAGGTGATTATCGTAGTACTGGTCAAGCACCCATAAGTCGAAACACAGTGCTCCTTCTGAAATGTACACCCTTCTCAGGTGATACCAGATAGTGCCAGTATATTTCTAAATGTCTGAAACCGTCCATGCTGTCTAGAACTCATAACCTTCCATTCAAACGGAACTACAACCTCGTACATGCAAACCTCACCCCCACATGTCGTACCACATCCCTTATGCCGTCATATGAAAACACGAGAACCCCATTATCAATTCTGAATCACAAGTAGGATAGTCACCCCATCAGCCGAAAACCTAACACTAGACTACATCTAGGAGAAAGATTCACAACACACAACATACCCCTCATGCCTATCGAAAAAATCCGCCCCAAGCTGTGGTTGAAACCATCGAGAACTTTTCGAAATCCATTTGCACATAACCAACCCATCAGAACTGAATCTTTCTAACACAACCAAGCCACGTAGACCGCTCAACCTAAGAGTATTGCCACAAAACACCGAAAAATTTTCACCACATCAAGAGAACCAAAATAACCAGTCATATCTATTACCATGCCGACCCGAATTACTACCAAGCTGACCTATTTCGTTGAATTCTCCTCGACTTGCCTTCAAGTTAACACTTCTTCTTGCTAGTACACTATGACCCTTAACCAAAGCTCATCACAAGAGATCCTAGTATGAAACCACGTCGTCCTAAAGCCCATAAACCACCGTATTCCCTCTTAAGAATCCAATGGCACCGCAACCAAAATTCCCACTCTGAAGAGACCATCTGTGAATCTGAAGCTATTTTTATAACCTCTAAATTGCTGAAATATAGAATCAATAATGATATAGAAATACCGCAAGTCTTGGCATCATACAATGCAAATATCAAATCTGGTCCATATACAAATCTGGAAAATCCTCAAATACCACATATGAATCTTGAACTCATTAGAATCTTCTCGAAAGTCATCCCCTCTACTCTAAATCTCAAATGCACCGCCAATACGAGCCGGACAACTTGTGCTCCATTAGCACACAAATACCTTAGGAAGCAACCACATCTTAGGCAATCGAGTGAATCCCTTCTCCTTGCATACTACATCCCCCACGAATAACAAACCCGAATAATTACAAGATTTCCTTTATAGCCATAAAGTATAGCACATCATACATCCAGTCATAACCGATCCACAAGTATGCCTTAGACCAAAACTAACATAACACATGATCATGCAATCTGATCGTCGATAGCAAACTCCCCCCATTTGGCTGAAAGCCATAGAATATAACATCTGATAATTCCATAATACCCTTACTCCATAACTGCCATAATTGTCATAACCCTGTACCGTGATTCAACTAAATCCTTTACGCTCATATAGTTCTAATCATAGAATACATCAACCCTTCTGGTAACCGCATATCCATCCTCGTGAAAATCGTGCAAACTCCTTCAAGCGATCTTAACCCAAATTGCAGCACATACACGACCTGCTAATAGAAAGGAAACTCTTCGCAGAAAAATCATGGAAATCAAACAACCTCAGACCATCCCGCAGGAGACAACCCACCTGCTTAGCCTCAAACCGACATCTCTTGATGAACCTATCATATACACAACCACTATCCAGTCACTTAATCCTCCTGAGTTTGAACTCATCAACAAGACACAATAATCTACTTCATTTCACAAATGAGCAACTGAAGGATCCCTATGCTCTCATAACTGAAGGCTGCACAACATATCAAGAGAGAAATCAAGCATCCATAGCCCTTTCGCATCCCAGCAAAATTCTTCTCATCACATCCAAAACATCTAAGCATAGTCCTTAGTCATATAATACTCATCATGTAGCTATTCAACCACTCACTGAGCAATAAATCCCACTCATAGAGATACTACTAGATATATAAGTCCAAAAGCACATACTCATACAACAGAAACCACTGAGCCCAAGCTGCGGTATGAACCTGGCCTCAAGTCCTCCTGATAGGCCTATCTCCACACCATAGAGAACACATCTCGCACCTCATCCATGACAACACAAGTTGTCAATACATAACTGATATTGAGTGCTCAACATAACATACGAGTGGATGGAAGGAATTTAAAGAGATACACTTCAAGCTGAATCAATGTCGCACGATAAGGAAGGAAATATGAGAAATTTCTTACATGCCATGTAACCTCTAGAACATAAGCATAGACGTTATCATACTAATCCGCAAGACTCTACTAAATAGTTGCTCATGACTCGTAGAACCTATGAACCTACAGGTCTGATACCAACTTGTCACAACCCAAAATCCACTTAGTTGTGATGGCACCTAACCCAACTCGCTAGGTAAGCCAAGCAATAGTCAACCCAACTTTAATGAAAATAACAAGAGAAACAATAAGTGAAATAACTGAATATCTATACAATAGCCAAGTATTTGGTAGTACAATTTATAAGCCACTAAGTCTTAGATTTACAAAGCTGGTATGAAAATAAACACAACATTTGTCTGGAAGATACAAAAACAGAATATAAATCCAAAATTACCAAGAACAAGTGGTAGCTATGTCCAGAAAACAGGTACGTCTTAAATGCCAGCTCCCACTATTCACAACAACATTAGGTCCAAGATCTGCACGGAAGGTGCAGAAGTATAGTATGAGTACGACCGATCTGATATACTCAATAAGTACCAAACCTAATCTCAAATTGAAAGCAGTGACAAGCGCGAAAGAAGGTCAGTGTCCAATACGAATAATAATTACAACACAAGATATAATACTGACAGCAAAAGATAAACAACTCGAGAGATATCATGTTCAACTCGTTCACAAATATGGAAAATAAAACATGCTTTTCAAGCATAACAATCAAAGCCTCAATCTCACCACTGAAATAACTAAAACATGAATTTAACAAGGATTTGTGATTTTCCAAACTTTCAACAGCAGATAAGACATTTCCTTTACCATTTAGCACGAGGAAGATACATCTCTATGCCTACATGCCACATATACATGTTTAGTCAATAACACCATATTACCATCTAGTATGAGGAAAATACATCTTTATGCCTACATATCAAATATACATGTCAAGTCAATAACACCATAGTGAAATAATCAAATACACTCACTCTCAGTACACTCAAGGTGCCTGGCACTAATGCCTTCACCATCACACACACAATTACTTAGCACTGTACGGGTGGCTGGCACAAATTCCCCTAACCAAAGCACATATATATTATTGTGCCTACGCTCACTATAATATTAGACTCCAGATGGGCGGATCCTGGCCCAAGCGCTAATCAATAATCACATAACCTAAATTATGGAGCCTGGTGCACGCATCGGCCCTAATCAATACTACTTAGCCCTGGCGTACGCGTCACTTCAATATCAATATAACCATTGTGGCGTGCAAACCGATCCAAATATCAATCCGTTACAGCGTGCAATCCGATACAACATAACTCACAACATGACTCTATGGCCCACAATAGCCATCAATCCGCTCAAGTCTCTATATGCCAACATCTCACAAAATCATAATCCAATAATACAACACGAAATATCACAATGTGCCACAAATCTCGTGTCACGTACAAGGACACCAATAACATGTGAGATAGCATATAAAAAATGCACAGAGGCAGAGTTATAACATGCAGATATAACTATCATGACTGAACAATATGACTATGGCTAAGGCAAATAGCTCAACATGGCAAAATAGCCCTATCATGTCTCAAACAATAAAGTAGATAACCTAGACATGGTTTCTAGCATGAATAATACTCATGTAGTCGTACAGATGGATAAAATATGATATCAAAGAAACATGATAGCAAAACAAGGCATAGAATAACCTAAGAACTACACGAATCATGAACATCTTGGTGCACGCACACACGCCCGTCACCTAGCACATGCACCATCCCAACACATCTCAAATATCATAGTTCTCAGGGATAATGTCACGCCCCAAAATCGAGGAGCGCGACTGGCGCTCAACCAAGTGAACCTGGCCTAGCAAGCCTATTAGATTTCCTTCTACCCAAACTCATTCATGAATAAAGAGAATATATATATTTTCGTTAATCAACCAAAAAAGTGATCATGTTGCAATACCAATTTCTTACCATCAGTTAATTTATTTTAAAGTCTCAATTCCAAACACATTTTTCATAATCTGAGGTGGAAATAGTAATTCAAGCACAACACACGAGTTTGACTTCCCCAACACCATTATGCAACCAACACTATGTCTATGGAGCCTCTATAGATAAAGATGAGTGCAATGATAATGCTGGCAACAAGGTCCCGGCTATACCTCAAACATATACACAAAGAACAAAAGATACATGACCCCGGGGTGAAGTGGGGCTCACCAAGTCAGCTGGGAAGAAGGTGTGCTACTATCACTGATCAATATCTCCTGCAGTGGAACCACCTGCACCCATTTAAAAGATGCAGCATCCTAGGCAAAAGGGATGTTAGTACCGTCAAATAGTACTAGTATGAAAACTAAACACTAATTTAAGAATTCAGAAATACAAGATGAATATAATGAACCAGTGCATCAATAGAATAATATAGATAACCGTTTAAACCATAGCAAGCTTATTAAAAGCTATCAATAATATTTATAGGATTTAAGATGAGATCCTATGTAACCATTTTCACACAAAGCGTCCCTGCCGCCTCACCCGATGTATGCAGGTGGAGGTGTACGTATAATACCACAACTCTAATCAAGCGGCCATGCCGCCTTACCCCAATGTATGCGAGTGGATGTAAGAACTTACATAAAGCGGCTATGCCGCCTCATCCCAATGTATGCGGGTGAAAATGCATCAACGATACTAATACCAACACAAAGTGGCTATGCCTCCTCACCCCAATGTATGCGGTTGGTGGTACCACAACAATACCAAAACTATACATAAAGCGCTCGTACCGCCTCACCCCAATGTAAGCGGGCGGAGGTGCAGTCCCACAATACCATAATCCCTACACAAAGCGGTCATGCCGCCTCACCCCAATATATATGTGGGTGGAGGTGTATCACAATCACAATCTCTATACCATAATCCCCACACAAAGCGGTCATGCCGCCTCACCCCAATGTATGCGGGTGGAG